>JACEIK010004010.1:100981-145948 GCA_018107945.1 Datura stramonium
CCATTAATTAGCTACGGGTTCAAAAATCAAAACCTACTGACTAAATTTCCCTTAAGACGGTCGTCATCCATCCATCATAGGGAACAGTCTCTATCTAAGATATTCGTTGGTCTGGATGACTACACGCAAGTGCACGTGGTCGAACAAGTAGTAAAATGGCTCTAGTAAGCCAAGTATCGATCCCACAGGGACTGGACTACGCTATCAATCTAATCAAGTGTCAATAAACTTTAACTCTAAAAATGCAGACAATAGTGTGAAGAAGATTTTGATATTTTGTTTCCTAATTTATACTAAGTCTATTTTGATATTTTGTTTCCAATTTATACTAAGTCTAAAACGAATATACAATTTTGAGTTCAACTATAAGTATGAGCATGCTGAGTGCTAAAACGAACATGTAGAAAACAAATTATCGATACAATTTGATTAATCTTTCTCCGGTTGCTAGTCAAAATTACGTCATGGATTAAAACTCGTATTTAACCCAACTTAAGAATCATGAACCTTCCACCTACATTTCTGTGATAAAAAGAAATTCATGTTCTAGCCATATAAAACTGATTACGTAATTGACTAATACGACTTTCAGGTATATTTCTATCCTGAAGGTAAATCAATTCTCAATTTTCCCAAACTAAGAAAAAGATCATATCCTATTAATTCACAACTTTCCAATTTCTTTGCTCTCTCGAGTGAAAACCGACTTTAGATATACATAACATTGGCCACACATTAATGCAGTAAGAACAAGAATTAATAGAACATCCATGGAAGAAAAGATGGAAAACCAAATGATCAATAATCACATTTCACTACAAATGTTCTTAACCTCAGCAAGAAGTGAATTTAGCCACTCATTTGTGGATTAAACATCATCCAATGAGTGTAAATCATACAAACAATTGAAAGAAAGGAGAAAGAGATAGAGAAAAACCCTAAGATTTTCGTCCCTCAACTGCCTGTAACCCACGTTCTTGCTCCACCAAGTCAGAGTAATTAAAAATGAACCTAAGTGTTCTATTTATACTAGTGGGAATTTTCCCTGAAACAAGCAACGTGTCACGGAGTGCACGTGGAGCACCGCCCGTGACACGCCACAAACACGGACCCTTACTGAATCCGATCGTCTAGGTATTTAAGCCCAACGTGCCACGGCGTGCGCAACGCGTGCTCCGGCCAATGTGCCACGGGCCCAACGCGCATCTTCACTGGAATGCTGCTCCAGGTGATAGTGTCCAACGCGCCATGGAGGCAACGCGGAACTTCATTGGAACTTGGCTCATTTTCAGCATCCGGGCAGAATGCATCCACGATGGCAGCGTGACACGGCTCCCGTGATCAACAAGCTTGATCAAGCACGTTGATCACTGAGAGTTCCTCATGCCGCCGGAAGCTTTAGGCCTTGTACACATCAAATACCTTACCTTGTCGTGCGCTCGTGCATGGTTAGCTGCCCCGCAGCTACATCACTAGCGCTTTCCCGGCTGCCAAGAAAGGTCGTCCCAAAAATAAATGGGACTTCCCGTGTCTGGCTCAAAATCCAGCACAACGAAGTCTCCCGGGAAGATAAGGGAGCCCACTTGCACCAGCACGTCCTCCACAATGCCATTAGGTCTGGCCAAGGAACGATCCGCTAGTTGCAAGATCACTGTTGTTGGTCTAGGACTCCCTATCCCCAACTTCTTGAATACCGATGTTGTCATCAAGTTAATGCTCGCTCCTAAATCATTATAATCCGCGAGCTCGGATACTCTGCCCAATTGTAATTTGAATTGTAAAGCTCCCAGGTCCTTGAGCTTTGTGGGCAACCTATTTTGTATCCGAGAAATGCACTCCTCCGTAAGAGCCACCGTAGCGTACTCAGTCACCCTGCTTTTGTTCGCCACGATGTCCTTGATCTACTTTGTGTACTTCGGCACTCTCTGCAAAACATCAACAAGAGGTAAATTGATATGTACCGTTTACACCTCCATGAACTTTTGAAACACGCTTCCTCCTTGTGTTTCTTTAATCTTTGAGGGAACGGGGGTGGTCTTTCTGGTTCAGCCTTTTTCTTCCCCTCTCATCACTGTGCTCCCTCTCATTTTCTATCGCCTTCCCGACTGTTGAGGTGGGTCTTTCTAGTTCCACCTCCTTGAGCTGTAAACACTATGTGGTCATTATCACTGTTAGGGTTGGGATCAGTGTCACTCGGAAGTCCTCCTCTAGGCCTTGTGTTTTGAGCTCCAGCAAATTGCCCAAACTGGTACTCCAAAATAAGCCTTTGTAACTAATCGATTGTGCTCACATCGGCCAATTTCACATAGTCAGCCTGTAATTGAGCTTGGTTAGCTATCATTGTCTTGAACATCTCCTCACGTTAGGTGATGGTGGTGGAGGAGGTGCATTGTTGCTTCTGTACTGCGACCGATAGTTCTGCTGCCCTCCTTGATTTCTCTGTGCCCCGACTCCAACTCTGCCCTTGATGGCTGTTGCTACCACGAGAAATTCGGGTGATTCCTCCAGTTAGGATTGTAGTTGTTGCCATACTGTTGGTGATTATTTCTCTGTACATTACCAACAAAGTTCACTGAATCAGGATTCTCTCCACAACACTCAGCTGAGCGTTCATTACCCCGCACACTTCACACCAAATCTGCCGTACTACATTCATCGGGGCTTGAGACTGATTCAAGCTCTATATTACTGAAGTGGGTGTTGAGCTGATCTGCAAAGCAACTATTCGTGCAGCGATATTGTAAAACCATCCACTTCTAAGACTCCAACCGCTTCCTTGTTCCTCCTCTTGAAGAGTCCGCATTCCACTCCTGATTTCAAGGAAATAATGCATTTCTAACAAAGTATACAGCTCCTCATAAGTCTTTTCTAATGCTTGTCCCCCAGCTGCTGAGTCCAGCAAAATTCTTGTGTGGGGTTCCAAACCCTCTATGAAAGTATGCACCAACACATCATTGGATTGTTGGTGATGAGGACAATCCCGCAACATTGATTTGAATCTTCCTGCAAGCTTGATACGATTCTCCCCTTTCTTTGTTTAAAACTAGAATTTCACCCTCTAAGTCTTGCTGTTTTACCAGATGGAAAGAACCGTATCAAGAATTTCTTTGCAAGATCATCCCACGTGGTGATGGAAATAGGTGGCTCAGCTTTCAACCACCTTTTAGCTTCTCCCAAAAGTGAAAATGGGAAGAATGTGTTTCAACATAATCGGATGACACTCCAGTGGGGATGTAGTGTCACTTCTATCTCCAAAAATTTTTTGGAGATGTTGTTGTGGATCCTCGTGAGGGAGACCTGCCAGAACCGCCCACCGGTCGTGCAGCAATTGCACCATATTCTGTTTAAGCTCGAACCTCCCTCCTGGCTCAGGTTTGTGAATGCTCGATGTGACATTGTTAGCATGTGGTATTGCCACTTCGCGAACCGGCCTAGCTGCCATTTCCTCGGGCACTAACACTGCCCGCACAAGTGGTGGGATTCTGTGGTTGCTCCAGGATTGTTTGTTCCAGCAACTGCAGCTTTCTCTCTAGAGCTTCCTTGACGATGGAATTGTCTTTCCGGCTCTGGGTATGAGTCCACTAGCCCGTGTCTCTTGCCAGTGTTCAATAGAGTTTAATATCAACAAAATACAAGCTAAGACCAAGTTGTCAGCACTAATATAGAAATAGCAATCTAACACTTAAAATTCTTACCAATTGCCAGTCCCCGGCAACGACGCCAAAACTTGTTCGTTGGTCTGGATGACTACACGCAAGTGCACGGGTCGAACAAGTAGTAAAACAGCTCAAGTAAGCCAAGTATCGATCCCACAGGGATTGGACTACGCTATCAATCTAATCAAGTGTCAATAAACTTTAACTCTAAAAATGCAGACAACAGTGTGAAGAAGATTTTGATATTTTGTTTCCTAATTTATACTAAGTCTAAAACGAAATACAATTTGAGTCTGAACTATAAGTATGAGCATGCTGAGGCTAAAACGAACATGTAGAGAAATAAAATATCGATACAATTTGATTAATCTTTCCTCCGGTTGCTAGTCAATTGCCTATGGATTAAAACTCTCGTATTTAACCCAACTTAAGAATCAAGAACCTTCCACCTACATTTCTGTGATAAAAAGAAATTCATGTTCTAGCCATACAAAACTGATTCTGTAATTGACTAATATGACTTTCAGGTATATTTCTATCCTGAAGGTAAATCAATTTTCAATTTTCCCAAACTAATAAAAGATCATATCCTATCAATTCACAACTTTCCAATTTCTTGCTCTCTCGAGTGAAACCGGACGTTTTAGATATACATTAACATTGGCCACACATTAATGCAGTAAGAACAAGAATTAATAGAACAACCATGAAGAAAAGATGGAAACCAATGATCAATAATCACATTTCCTCACTAAAGCATGTTCTTAACTCAGCAAGAAGTGAATTTAGCCACTCATTTGTGGATTAAACATCATCCAATGAGTGTAAATCATACAAACAATTGAAAGAAGGGAGAAAGAGATAGAGAAAAACCCTAATATTTTCGTCCCCTCAACTGCCTGTAACCCACGTTCTTGCTCCACCAAGTTAGAATAATTAAAATGAACCTAAGTGTTCTATTTATACTAGTGGGAAATTTTTCTAATAACAAGCAACGTGTCACGGAGTGCATCATGAGCACTGCCTGTGACATGCCACAAACGTGGACCCTTATTGAACTGGGTCGCCCAGGTATTTAAGCCCAACGTGTTAATGGCGCAACGCTGCGGGCTTGGGCCAATGCGCATGGCCCCAACGTGCATCTTTCACTGGAATGCTGTTCTAGGTGATAGTGTCCAACATGCAACGGAGGCAACACGGAACTTCACTTCGAAATCTCTTGCCTATTTTCAGCATCCGCAGAATGCATCCGCGATGCACGTGGACACGGCTCCATCGCGGAGCCCCTTTAATCCATGCTTTCCTTGGCCTTTCTTCTCGCTTCCGGTCCATTCCCGATTTCTCCCAACATGCATCTTAGCTTCATAAAATTATATTTTTTTCCTGCAAAACAACGCTAATCATATTGGTTAGTATAAATTCACATTTTAACTTCAATTTACATGACAATGTACAAACATCGATGGATAAACAAGACGAAATGACGCATTTGAGTATCACTTCTGGGCATATAAATTCGCCCAAGATCATAAGACCCTCAGTTCAAAGGGACTATTCTCGGAAAAAACACTGAAAACAAAAACCGAGAAACCCAAACAAAGAAAAAATTTAAAAATAGAAGCAACTTGCACAAATACTACAAAAACTTGCACAAATAATTGCACCAATAAATTTACCAATCACCACACACACACACACAATCAACACAACACGAAACACAATGTCACACATTCAACCACTTAAGCACAAGCACAACACAGTCTTACTACACCAACACCTAACTACCCTACCCCACACTTAGTCGGAACACCGTCCTTCAAGTTCACGTATCTGCAACTAAAAACACAGTTTGGGTGGTGTAACTCCTTGATAAATCAAAATGCTCAATCTCTTCATCCGGTGCCAATGCCTCATCTCCCAGATCAGAATCTTCTCCATTGTCTTCCTCTAACTCAATGTCTGAGTCCTCCCGGCGAAGCCTCTCATCAGTAGGTACATCGTCATCAATCGGGGTTCTACAAATGCGGTCCCAACTCTGCATAATGCTCGGGCATGTTCATTAAATGGATAATCCATCTCGAGTTTCCATAATTCATCCTCCGTAGCAGGCCTTCCACTAATCCGCAGTAGGAAGAAAATGAAGGAAATTGGGGTTTAAGAGGGGGTTTTTCGCGGGGTTACCCGGTGACCCGAGACCTGACGCAATGCAATCCTCAACGTGTCATGGAGTGCAATGTGGAGAAATGCCTGGGTGACACGGAGCCATCGTGCAGGCATTCTAGATTTTTTAAAATCTGGAATAACCCCTCAACGTGTCACGGAGTGGTAATGCGGAGGCCCTCCTCCGTGACACGGAGCTATCGCAGGCTCATTGGAATGTGCCAATTTTTATTTTCTTACCTTGATTTTTTTTGCGCTTTTTTGTATTTTTGCCTCGCTCAACCTGAAAATCATTTTCACCACAAGAAATTGGTTGGTATTAGGTTTCAACGCAATTTTTTTCTTTTTCTTTGTTTTTCTTTTTTTCAAATAATTCTACTCTATTACAGCACATTCACGGGTTGCTCTCCCCGTGCAAGGCTCCATTTACCGCCGCAGCTCGACGCTATTCATGCTCGTACCTTCTAGAGTGATGGACGCCTTCTCCCAAATAACGTCCTCACCCCCAATAATGCTTACATCGTTTCATTTTCACCAAAAATGTGGCACTTCTATCTTCTTGCCACACCCACTGCCCCGTGTGGGGTCATTCTCAACACTTCAAACGACCCTAACCACTTGGAGCGCAATTTACCTGGAAAAGCTTCAGCTTGGAATTAAATAACACTTTCTGCCCCGTCTCAAAGATCCGATGCACCATATGCCTGTCGTGCCACCTCTTCGTTTTATCCTTTTAACATTTGGCACTTTCTACAAGCACACGCCATCGAAACTCACTGCTCACAGTTGCACGCCTTCTCTTCCCTCAGCTCCGGATCCATGTTCAGCTTTCTTACGGCCCAAAAAGCTCGATGTTCCAGCTCCACAGGCAGATGACATGCCTTTCCATAGACCACTCTGTACGGAGAAGTCCCAATGGGTGTCTTGCATGGCAGCTCTATAAGCCCACAACGCATCGCCGAGTTTGCTTGACCAATCACCTGCTGTGCATTCACTGTCTTCTGTAGAATCTGCTTTATCTCTCTGTTCGACACCTCCACTTGCCCACTAGTTTTGGGATGATATGTTGTTGCTACCTTGTGCCGCACCCCATACTTAGCTAGCAAATTCCTGAAACTTGCATTCACAAAATGAGCCCCTCCATCACTGATAATAGTTTGTGTCTCCCGAACCTGGTGAAAATATGCTTTTTCACAACTTTTGTCACCACCTTTGTTGTCATTTTTGGGACAAGCTAAAGCTGACCCACTTAGATACATAGTCAACGCTACCAAGATGTAACGATTACCAAATGACGGGGGAACGGGCCCATGAAATTTTTATTCCCCATACATCAAAAAATCTCCACTTCTAATATCTGTTGCAGTGGCATCTCCTGCCTTCTACCAATTGTGCCTGTTCTTTGACATCTATCACACATTTTTACATATGCCATAGAGTCTCTAAACAGTGTAGGCCAAAAGAAACCTAACTGTAGCAATCTGTGAGTTGTCCGCGCTCCGTGGTGCCCTCCATACAATGATGTGACAACCTCACTTCTGCAATCTGGCTCTATGGAATGCATCTTCTCATCACCTGATCCGGTCCCTGCTTAAACAGATATGGCTCATCCCAAATGTAATACCTGCAATCATGTCTCGGCCTCTTGCCGAGGCCGTAGCTTCCGGTGGGTAGACTCCACTTACCAGCAAATTCACAATGTCTGGGTACACAAGGGATTTCAGCTTCTATTGCCAAGAGCTGCTCATCTGGGAACTCTTCGATGTTGCCACCTTCCTTCACATGCAACTGACTTTTCCAATCGCGATAAGTGATCTTCCACTTGATTCTCACTCCCTTTTTGTCCCGGAATCTCAGGTCAAAACTCTTGTAACAATAATATCCATCTGATTAGTGTGGGCTTTGCATCCTTCTTTTGTTAAACAGATACTGAATTTGTTGTATGACGTATACACCACTACCTTAGAGCCTACAAGCATAAGTAGGACCTGAATTTGTCAAATGCGTACACCATTGCTAGCATCTCCTTTTCTGTGATCAATTGACTTGGGCTGCGTCAAGTGTTTTACTTTCATAATGAATGGAATGAAAATTCTATTCCTCTCGTCTGCCCAATACAAACTCTCCTACAAATTTCCACGCTTTCACTTGCATCACAGATTAATTCAAACGGTTGCTCCCAATCTGGAGAAATGAGAATAGGTGCTTCTACCAGTTTCTGTTTCAACTCCTCGAATGCTTTAACACAATCCTCATCAAACTCGAACTTCAATTCTTTTTCTAACAACCGACATATCGGTCTGGAAATTTTAGAGAAGTTCTTGATGAACCGTCTGTAGAACCCTGCATGTCTGAGAACCAACACCTCACTGACACAGGTGGTGATAGCTTTTCGATCACTTCATTCTTTGCACGATCGACTTCCAACCCCTTGCATGACACCTTATGTCCATGACGATACCCTCCTTGACTAAAAATGACATTTCTCCCAGTTGAGTACAAGGTTGGAGTCTTCACATCGAGCTAGCAATCTTCAAGATTCTGCAAACATGGTAGCAAACGAATTACCGAAAATAGAAAATCATCCATAAATACTATCACAAAATATTCCACCATATCGTGAAAGATCGCTATCATGCATTTTTGGAATGTGGCGGGTGCATTATATAAACCAAATGGCATCCTCCTGAAATCATATGTCCCATAAGGACATGTAAAAGTGGTCTTCCTCGTCCTCTCCGTGCTATGGCTATTTCTGGTTATAGCCGTAATATCCATCAAGGGAAACAATAATATTCTTGACCTTCCAACCTATCCAATATCTTATCAATAAATGGGATAGGATAATGATCTTTCCTCATGGCCTCGTTGCTTTCTGTAGTCCATGCTAAATTCGCCAGCCTGCACTGTGCAGGAATCACCTTCATTCTTCTCGCGCAGACCATGGTCATCCCTCCTTTCTTTGGGACACACTCGAACGAGACCGACCATCTACCACTCCGAAATGGGATAGACCACACCTGCATCAAGCCACTTGATCACTTCCTTCCTAACTATATCCTTCATCACCGGATTCAACCTCCGCTGATGTTGTACAGTTGGCTTTGCTCCTTCATCCATAAAAATCCTGTGTGTGCAAAAAGCGGGATTGATTCCCACGTCTCGATATTTGCCACCCCATTGCTTTCTTTCCGCCTCTTGAGAACCACCAATGCATCTTTCACCTGTGCTCTAATAGTTCTATGGAGATGATGATCATGGTGTCATCTTCCCCCAAAATACATACTTCAGATGTGGAGGCAATGTCTTCAACTCCAATTTTGGTGCTCTCAGTTGATGGTTTTGCCAATGGTTCCAAGGACCTCATCAATGGCCGAAAGTCTTGCTTCCCGGGAAACCATTTTGGTTCGTTCAGCATCTGCACCATCTCATATGTAGCCCTGTCTCCGGAAATGATCGAGCCCATCAAATCTCTCTCCAATGGATCCTGAGAATAAACAATCTGAAGAATTGCTTCCTGGTTTAGCACATTGATTGCTGATAGCTCCTCATAAATGGTCGGAAGTTTATGACTTATACACATCAAACACTTCACTTTATCATGCGCTCGCATGGTTAGCTGCCCGTAGCCACATCAATCAGTGCTCGCAAGCGGTTGCTAAGAAAGGACGTCCCAAAATAAATGGGACTTCCGCATCCGGCTCAAAATCCAAGATAATAAAATCCACCGGGAAAATGAGGGAGCTCACTTGCACTAGCACATCCTCCACAATACCATCTGGTCTGGCCAAAGAACGGTCATCTAGCTGTAAGATCACAGTAGGTTGTCTAGGCCGCCCAGCCCCAACTTCTTGAACACCGATGTCGGAATCAAGTTTATGCTTGCTCCCAAATCACATAGTCCGAGAGCTCAGATACTTTTCTCGATTGTTATCTCGAATAGTAAAGCTCCTAAGATCCTTGAGCTTTTGTCGGCAACCTGTTCGGTATCCGGAAGTGCACCTCCGTAAGCGCCACCGTAGCATACCCTGTCACCCTTGTTTGCTATGATGTCCTTGATATACTTTGTATATTTTGGCACTCCCTAAAAAACATCAACCAAAGGTAAATTAATGTGTACCTGTTTCAGCACCTCCATGAACTTTTTAAAGCAAGCTTCTTCCTTGTGCTTCTTTAATCTTTTGAGGGAACAGGGGTGGTGGTCTTTCTGCCTCGGCTACCTTTCCTTCCCCCTCTCATCATCATGTTCCTCATCTTTTCCGCTGCTTCAGATTGCTGAGGTGGTCTTTCTGGTTCCACCTCCTTAAGTTGTGTCCACCCTTGTGGTCACTTCATTGACCTGTTTGGGATTTGGGCTGCATCACTCGGTAGTCCTCCCCTGGGCCCCGTGTTTTGAGCTCCAGCTAATTTTCCAAAATGGTACTCCAACGCCTTTGTAGCTAACCCACCATTTTTCATGTCAACCGCTAATTTCACAAATCAGCTTGCATTTGCGCTTGTTGGGCTATAATTTGCTTTGAACATGTCCTCAATGTTGTTCGGTGGTGGAGGAGGTGCATTGTTTCCTCTGTATTGAGATTGAAAATTATCATGCCCCTGGATTTCTCTCGCACACCCTGACTCGAATCCTTCCTTGATGGCTACTACCTAAGAGGAATCTGGATGATTCCTCCAATTTTGAGTTGTAACTGTTGCCATACTGTTGCATTTATTATTCCGGATGTTCCCAACAAAGCTTTACCAACTGTATTGCACCACAACACTCAAATATGCTCATTACCCCACATACTACACCATACCTGTTGAACCGCATTGACTGGGGCTTGTGCTGATTCAAGCTCAGCACGCCGAAGGGGTGTTGAGTTGATTTGCAATGCAGCTATTCAGCAGCGATAGCTGTAAAACCATCCACCTCAAAGACTCCTGCCGCTTCCTTGTTAGTCCTCGTGATGAGTCCGGCATTCCATTCTGGACGGTGAAATACGATTCAAACAAAGTATAAAGCTCCTCATAAGTCTTTTCCAAATGCTCATTTCTTGGGCCTGCCGAAGCCCAGCAAAATTTTTGTATGTGGTTCCAAACCCTCAATGAATGTATGCACCCAACACATCATTAGACTGGTGGATGAAAAAGAGACACCTAACATTGATTTGAACCTCTCCCAGGCTTGGTACAGGTTCTCACAATCTCTTTGTTTAAAACTTAGAATCCGACTTCTAAGTATGGCTGTCTTCCTGGATGAAAAAGAATCGTATCTGAAACTTTCTTGCAAGATCATCCCAAGTAGTGATGGAGTTAGGTGGTTCAGCTTTCAACCACCTCTTTACTTCCCCAATAATGAAATGGGAATAATGTAAGCCTCGCGTAGTCGGATGATACTTAGTAGGAATGTAAGTGTCACTTATCTTCAAAAAGTTTTGAGATGTTGTTGTGATCTCATGAGGGAGACATGGGAACACCTCGCTTGTGTGCAACAACTGCACCATGTTCCCTTCTTTAAGCTCAAACCTCCCTCCTGGCTCTGGTCTGTGAATACAGATGTAACCTTGTTTGCATGTGGGATTGGTTACTTCGCGAACCGGCCTTGCTGCCATCTCCTCGGGCACTAAACCTGCTCCCTCACAAGTGGTGGATTCTGTTGTTGCTCCAGAATTGCCTGTCTTAGCAACTGCAGCTTCTTCTCTAGAGCCTCTTTGGCTATGAAATTGTCTCTCCGGCTCTTAAATGAATCCACCAACCTCATTTCTTGCCAGCGCGTTCACAAGAATTCAATATCTGCAACAGAAAGGCTAAGATCAAGTTGTCAACACTTATATAGAATTTGTAACCAACACTAAGAAAATAAATTTACCAATTGCCAGTCCCCGGGAACGACGCCAAAAACTTGTTCGGTGGTGGAAACTACACGCAAGTGCACATGGTCGAACAAGTAGTACAGTAGCTTATTTCGCTAAAGTATCGATCCCACAGGGACTGAAGCAGTATTAATTAACTTAAGCGTCAGAACTATATCTCTATATGAATGCAGACAACCAAATATATAATGTTTTAAGAGTTAAAGTTTACTAAGTAGTATAAATCAAGTCAAGATTATAATTTGAGTCTGAACAATAGCAATGAATAAGCGAAGGCACAAACATGTTAGGAAGTAATTTATTTAATTCAATTCAGCTAATCTTTCCTCGGTTGCTAGTCAAGAATTTATTGCCTATGGATTGACGAAACTCCTATCCAATTTAAGAATCATGAGACCTTAATCTAAGGTCATGTGATATAAGCATATGCTCTAGCCATACATAACCATTACGTAATTGACCAATAAGACTTTCAGGATATATTCCTATTTAAATGTAAATCTTTTCTCAATTTTTACAGCGCTAAGAAAGATCATATCCTATCAATTCACATCTGTCCAATTTTTCCTTTTTCAAAATCAAAATTGATTTCTAGATATACATTAGCCATTGGCCAAACATTAATGAAGTAAAAACAAGAATTGATAGAACCACCATTGAAGAAAAGATGAAAACTGAAATAATCAACAATTACATTGCTCTACAATTATTCTTAACCTCAAGAAGAAGTGAATTAGCCACTCATTGTGGATTAAAACATCTTCAAATAAGTAGAATTCGTACAAGCAATTGAAATTAAAGAGAAAGAGGAAGAGAAGAACCTAGAATTTTCGTCCTCTCAACTGCCCGTAACCCACGCTCTGCTCAACCAAGTCAGAATGTTTAAAATAAACCTAAGTGTGTTATTTATACCTTATAATTTTTCCCGAAATAAAAAGCAGCGTGGCACGGAGTGTATCGCGAAGCACTCCCGTCCATGCCACGGGATATCGCGGACCTCACTAGAAGTTGGCTCCGAGGAAAATGCACCTCAACATGGCACGGAAGTTTCACCCGTGAGCCTTGCCTCTGTGCTACTGTGCTATCGCGCACCTTCACTGGAACTTTCGTTCCAGGTAATTACACTCAATGTGATACGGAGTGCATCGCTGAGCACTGCCTCCGTGTCACGGAGGTAACGCGAGCCTCAATTCGGAATTCTTGACAAAATTAATTCATCCGGAGGTAGAATGCCTCCGCGATGGCAGCAATGACACGGGTCCATCAAAGGAGCTTCCTTATTTTGCCGCTCTCCCTTGTCAACTTCAAATCCTTGTTTCAAGTCCATTCCCGCTCTTCACCAACATATATATTAGCTTCAAAATTTCCTTTACCTGCAAACAACACTAATCATTTTGGTTAGTATAAATTATCATTTAACTAAAAATCACATGAGAATGTACACATAACAATAGATAAACAAGTCGAAATGAAGCATTTGAGGTCACTTGGGCATGCAATTGCCCAAGATCATCTGGTTTTCTTTCATTGCTGAAATAATCACCGCTCCAATATTTATCTCGAGCTCCCTTTCTATCAATGCATATACCAAAATGTAACCATTCCGGTGACATCAGTCATATGCACCTCCTGGACGCAAGTACACACTATCTTCAACAAAATCCGTGCTTCTCTGTTCATTTGGGAGTATGGTAATGTCTGGTGATATCCTCTTTCCTTGTGACGACTCCACCTGGCTGTTGATCGTGCTCCACAAAATGTGAGTCTGATATCTACATATGGTGGAGGATACCACTTAGCGGAGGACATGCGCGTCTAGTGTCCTGCTCCTCCCTAAGATGGCATAAAGATGTTGCGGTTCAAAAGTAACCACCTGTCCTCTAATCTTGACTGAGTGGTTGCGCATGGTGGGGTTCCAATTAGCGTAGGAATTCCCTTATGAGATGAAGATTACACTCTTGGGTTCTTTCAAGATGAAATTTAACTCCACAAGTTTATCCCGTAAGATTCTCGGAATTCTTGAGCTTGTGGATCCTTTGCTATTTGCTCAGGAAAATACTTGCTTCCTTATGCTTGAGTACCATTTATTCCTCATCCATCACCCACCGTGTTCCATACTGCCTTCGTTTCCCCATTGGAACTGGTGGTGTTGCCGGCACTCCACGCCCCAACTCTCTAAGTCTTTTTCGGCTGGAGCCAAATGTGGATGCACCTTTTCCTTGTCTTGTCGTCCAGAAATTTTTCCCCGTTTCATCAAAAGCATATATTTCAAATATCATTCATGGTATAGTTGGCTACCACTAAGGCTGGGCTTAAATTGACCAATTCCCACACTTAGTTGTTGGCCGTAATTGCACAATTCCGGCAAGAACAACCATAATTTCCAGCTCTTATTTCTCAAAAGGTGCAGTGCATCAATAAAAGTCGATGGAATAGCTTCATTGTACTACTCATAATTCATACAATTTAATAGCAGTTCATCCATCTATCCATTTACAAAGTGCATGAGCAATTCACAATTTTGTGACAACAACATATTGGATTTTTCCTACTTTCATCCACAAAAATCAATCTTCAACCATAACATAATGTAACTTTAATCACAACATTTTTCAACTCAACAACAGGCACAACCCAAAATATCTCCATTTCTATCCTTTTCTTCTTCTCTTTCCAACTCAATTCTCAACCCTAGTTATCAACAATGTAAGATTTTTAACAAAGATCATGTAATCAATGAGTTCATCCCATCAAAATGATCATACAAAGCCAAGCATTCATCCATAACCCAATTGATTACAACAGTTTATATGAACTTAGGGCAGAAATTAAACATACAATATGTTCATGATATAAAATTTGCAGAAAAATGAATAGAAGTGCAAGAACATACCTTGTATGTGATGTTTTTGAAGAAGGGATTGAAATTTTTATGTTAGGGCGTGTCACGTTGAGGGAGAAGGGCGATTGGGAGTGTTGTCGCAGAGGGATGAAGAAAATGAGGGAAAATGTAATTTTGGGGATAAAAGAAGGGATTTCAGCGGGTCGCACCCAACCGCCCAAACTGGACCTGACGCGAAAATACACTTAACGTGGCACGGAGGCCATCGTGAGCACAGGCTCTGTGCCACGGAGCCAACGTGAGGCATTCTGCCTCCCTGCCCCAAATTTTGTGCATTTTTACCTTCTTCTTTTTTCTTTTTTTTTCACTCCTTGCAACTTTTATTTCCACTCCGTATCTCCTGAAAATCATCAAAAACAACTTCGTTAGAAAATAGTGTGGGTTGCTCACTCTAGTGCTCTTAGTTTTCTTTTGTCATGGTACACCCTTTCTTTTTAAATAGTTTAACTATTATAGTACATTACATTCACGGGTTAAGCCTGATGCAGCGCTCGATTTACCGTCGTGCACGACAACTCATCCTCATTCATCCACTAAGGTGATGGATTCTTTCGATTAATGCCCTCACCCCAGTAGTGCTTAAACCTTTGTCCATTCAATACCACTAAAAATGTGGAACTTTTATCCTCTTTCCAAAATTCAACTGCCCCGTATGGGGTCATCCTTACTACATCCTTACTACTTCAAATGGCCCCTGACCACTGGAGCGCAATTTCCGGGAAGAGTTTCACCCAGAGTTGAATAGCAGCACCATTTGGGCCCGGCTCAAGGATCCGATGAAGCATTTGCCTGTCATGCCACCTTTCGTTTTTCCTTGCATTCCCGCACTTTCATATGCGCGCCACTGAAATTCATCCAACTTACCAGCTGCATCACCCTCTCTTTCCTAGCTCAGGATCCATGTTCATCTTCCGCACAACCCAATAAGCTCAATGTTCAAGCTCTACGGGTTGATGACATGCCTTCCGTAAAACCAATCTGTACGATGAAGTCCCAATGGGTGTCTTATATGCAGCTCGATAAGCCCACAACGCATCATCCAGCTTGCTTTCCCAACTCCACAAGCAGTAATTCACCATTTTCTCGCAAAATCTATTTAATTTCCTCGTTTGACACCTCTACTTGTCCTCTAGTTTGGGGATGATATGTTGTAGCCACTTTATGCCGCACCCCGTATTTCGCTAGCAAATTCCTGAATCCTGCATTCACAAAATGTGCCCCTCCATCACTTATAATTGCTCGTGGTGTACCAAACCTGGTGAAAATCTGCTTCTTCACAAATCTAGCCACCACCTTGTTGTCATTCCTGGGTACACACGCTGCCTCAACCCACTTGGACACACATGGTCCACTGCCACCAAGATGTATTGCTGCCAAACGATGGCAGGAAACGGGCCCATGAAATCTATCCCCCACACATCGAACACTTCAACTTCCAATATTTGATGCAATGGGCATCTCATGTCTCCTGCCGATTATTCCTCAAGTTTTTGAACACGATCACATACTTTGACATAAGAGGCCTGCATCTTTGAAAAGTGTGGGCCAAAAGAACCTGATTGCAGCACTTTTTGTGAGCAGTACGCTCTCCTCCATGATGACCTCCATAAGGCGATGAATGAAAACTCCTCAGCACCAAAGGCCAGATGACTTTCCTCGGGAATGCACCGCTCACTTGGATCTGGTCCTGCTTGAATAGATACGGCTCATCCCACATGTAATACCTGGACTCATGCTTTAGCTTCTTCCTTTGTTAAGTCGTTTCCTAGGGTGGGTATATTCCACTTACTAACAAGTTCACAATATTTGCAGGCCAAGGATGTTCAGCGTCCTTTATTGCCAAGAGTTGTTCATCAGGGAACTCTTCTCGGATGCGCTTACCTTCTTTCACATGTAAACGGGTTCTCTAGGCGCGATAGGTGATCTGCACCCTGATTTTCACTTCCTTCCTGTCTCGGATCTCGAGATCAAACTCTCGCAGCAATAATATCCACCTGATTAGCCTTTGGCTTTGCATCTTTCTACCAAATAGTACCGAATTGCTGCATGATCAGTGTGTACCACCACTTTCGACTCCACCAGGTAGAATCTAAACTTGTCAAATGCAAACACTAGAGCCAGCATCTCCTTCTCCGTGATTGTATAATTAACTTGTGCAGCATCATGAGTTTTGCTTGCATAGTAGATGGAATGAAAAATCTTATTCCTTCGCTGCCCTAATACCGCTCCTACAGCCGCATCACTTGCATCACACATTAACTCAAAAGGATATTCCCAATCAGGAGCAATGAGAATAGGAGCTTCCACCAGCTTCTTTTTTTCATCTCCTCAAATGCTTCAACACATTCTTGTAAAATTCAAACTTCACCTCTTTTCTAACAACCGCACATTTGTCTAGAAATCTTAGAGAAGTCTTGAATAAAACCGTCACCCCAGCATGTCCTAAGAAACTATGAACACCCTTAACTGATACTGGCAGTGGTAGCTTTTCAATCACCTCGATCTTTGCACGATCGATCTCCAAACCTCGCATGACACCTTATGGCAAAGGAAAATACCCTCACACTCAAAAGTGACACTTTTCCCAGTTGAGCACTAGGTTTGAGTCTTCACATCTGGCTAACACCCTGTCTAGATTCTGAAAACACATAGCAAAATGAGTTACAAAAAATAGAAAAGTCATCCATAAATACTCGGCTATAGTCTTCCCCATATCGTGGAATATTGCCAATGTGCATCACTGGAATGTGGCTGGTGCATTGCATAGACCAAAGGGAATCCGCCTGAAAGCATATGTCCCATAAGGACATGTGAAAATAGTCTTCTCCTGATCTTCTAAAAGCAGTGGCTAGTTGATTATAGCCAGAGTAATCATCCGTAAAGAAATAATATTCGCCCGCTCGTCTGCCCAACATCTGATCACTAATGGAATCAGATAGTGATCTTTCCAAGTGGCCTCATTGAGCTTCCTATAATCCATGCAAATGCCAGCCTGCACGTGTGTGTGGGAATTAGCTCATTCTTTTCATTTGTGACCACTCATAACCCCCTTTCCCCGGGAACGCATTGAACTAGGCTAACCCATTTACTGTCTGAGATGGGATATACCACTCCTGCATCCATCCACTTGATCACTTCCTTTCTAACTACATCCTTCATCACCAAATAACTTCCGCTGATGCTGCATGGCTGGGCTTGGATCCCTCTTCCACTAATATCTTATGCATGCAGAAAGCTGGACTGATCCCCTAATGTCTGACATCTGCCATCCCATGCTCTCTTCGCGTCTTAAGGACCACCAATGCATTCTTTCATTTCCTGTGCATCTGTCGTTCCGTGAAATGATGACCGGGTAAGGTGTCATCTCTCACCCAAGAATACATATTGCAGATGTGGAGAAATGGCTTAACTCTAATTTGGTGCCGCCTCAATTGATGGCTTTGGGGATGTTCCAAGGACCTCTGCAATGATTCAAAATCTTGCTTCCCGAAGAACCATTTTGCCTCATTCAAAGTTTGCACCATCTCATATGTCGCAATTGCCCAAATGATCACATCCCACTGCCTTCCAAGGGATCTTGTGAGTCAATAATCTGAAGGGTCGATTCCTTATTCAAAACACTTCACTACATAACTTTTCATAGATGGTAGAAGCCATGGCCTTGTAGACATCAGCACTCTACCTATCAAGGAGTTTCATGGTTAGCTGACCAGCAGCTACATCAATTAAGGTTCGCCCGGTTGCCAAGAAGGGACGTCCCAAAATAAATGGGACTTCCGCATCTGGCTCAAAATCAAGAATTATAAAATCCACCGGGAAAATGAGGGAGCCTACTTGCACTAGCACATCCTCCACAATTCCATCAGGTATGGCCAATGAATGGTCAGCTAGCTGCAAGATCACAGTGGTGGGTCTAGGACTGCCCAGTCCCAACTTCTTGAATACTGATGTTGGCATCAAATTTATACTTGCTCCCAAATCGCATTAACCACGAGCTCGAATAGACTTCCCACTGTAATCTGAATAGTGAAGCCCCAGGATCCTTAAGCTTTGTCGGCAATTGATTCTTGTATCGGGGAGGTGCATCATCAGTAAGTGCAACTGTAGCATACTCGTCACCGCTTGTTTGGCTACAATGTCTTTGATGTACTTAGCATATCTTGTCACTCCCTGCAGCACATCTACTAAAGGAAGATTAATATGTATCTGCTTCAACACCTTCATGAACTTTTTGAAGCATGCTTCCTCCTTTGTGCTTTTTCAATCTTTAAGGAAACAACAGGCGGTGGTCTTTCCATATTTGCTTCCTTTTCATTCCCCTCACATCATCATTTCGTTCATCCTTTTCTATTGCTCCAGATTTCTGAGAGGTAAATCTTCGGTCTCACCTCCTGAGTTGCTTTCCACTCCGGGCTGTCACCGCATTAAGCTGCTTAGGATTTGGGTCTCGTATCACTTGTAATCCTCCCCTCGGTCTAGTATTTTGGGCTCCTACCAATCGCCCCAACTCGATACTCCAATGACTTCGTAGCTAACCGCTGATTTTTCATGTCAGCTATCAATTTTACCTGATCAGCCTGCATTTGCAGTTCCGGTTAGCTATTATGGTTTTCAAGAATGTCTCGATGTTGCTGGACCGAGGAGGTGCATTATTTCTCCGAACCGCGGCTGAAAATTGCAGATGACCCCTTGGATTGCACGCATCCGATTTGAACTTCCTGGTCTCCAGATGACTATTACTCCCCCATGAAAATCTGGACATTTCTTCCAATTTGGGTTGTAACTGTTTCCATACTGCTGATTGTTGCTCCTCTAGGCGTTTCAACAAATTTACCGAATCCAGATTTGCACCACAACACTCACCCGAGTGTTCGCTACTTCCACAAACTTCACACCACACCTGTTTAACTGCATTGACTGGGGCTTGTGCCTGGCTCAAACTCATGCTGCTGAAATGAGTGTTAATTTGATTTCTGCAGCAGTTATTTGTGCAGTACCGCCGGTGGAATCCATCTACCTCCAAGACCCATGTCGCTTTCTTCACTCCCCCTCGGGTTGTATCAGCATTCCATTCAGGATTACCCTGTGAAATACGGCTCAACAGAGTGTATAGCTCTTCATATGTCTTTTCCAATGCCTGTCCCCCGGCTAATGAGTCTAACAAAATCATTGTATGCAGTTCCAAGCCTTCAATGAATGTATGCACCAACACATCATTAGACTGATGATGGTGAGGACAATCTCTTAACATTTACTTGAACCGCTCCCAAGCCCGCATACAAATTCTCACCCTCTCACTGTTTGAAACTTAGAATCTGGACTTCTAAGCCTAGATTTCTTCCTGATGGAAAGAATCGTATAAAAACTTCCTGCTAGGTCATCCCAAGTAGTAATAGAATTTGGAGGTTAAGCCTTTAACCACCTCTTTGTTTCCCTAGCAAAGGAAAACGGTTAGTGTAAGCCTCTATATAATCAAATGATACTCCTGCGGGTATATATGTATCACTTATATCTCCAAGAAGTTTTGGAGATGCTGTTAGGATCTTCATGAGGGAGACCTGTAAATTGCCCGTTGGTGTGCAATAACTGCACCATATTCTGCTTAAGTTCAAATCTCTCTCGTTCTGGCTCGCAATGCTGGATGTTATATTATACGCATGTGGGATTGCCACCTCACGGACCGGTCTTGTTACCATCTCTTCGGCAATTAAAACTTCCTTACAAGCGGTGGATGTTGTTGTTGCTCCAGAATTTCCCTCCTTAATAACTGCAACTTCTTTTCTAGAGCTTCCCTCTTCTGTATATGAAATTGTCTCTCCGGCTCTAAAAATGGATCCACCAACTCCTTATCTCTTGCCAGTGTTCAGAAACAACTTAGTACCTGCAAGAGAAATCTAAGATCAAGTTGTCAACACTTGTATCGAACTTGTAAACTAACACTAAGAAAATTAAGTCATCAATTGTTTTAGTCCTTAACGGCGCTCAACTTGCTCACTCCCACCGCACGCACGTGGTCGTGCGGGCATAAAGTGGCTTTATTTCAAGCCAGGTATCGAACCCATAGGGACTGAAACGAAGGAGTTCTCTAAGTGTTTAGTACACACTTCTTATACAAGTAGACAAGCAAAACAAACGGTGATTTTTCAAGAATATTAGCTAATGTAACCTTAAGGAAAATTATGAATTATAATCTGAACAATAGTAATGAACAAGCGAGAGATTAAGGCAAACATGCAGCTATGTAATTTATTGATTAAATTTTAGTCAAGACTTTCTTCGGTTGTTAGTCAGGAATTATTACCAATGGTTGGGCTCGAATTTCAACAATTAAAGAATTATGAGATTTGCATTACACATTTTTTGTGATGCAACACTATATTCTCATAAACCAAATTAAATTCATAGATACTCAAAATATGACATTACAGATATATTTTATTCTGGAACGTTAATCTTCTCTTAATTTCTCAACCAAGATAAGAACATATTCTACCAATTCACATCCATCCAAATAATCTTCCTTTCGGAAATAAAATTGAAATTTTAATATATACATTAACAATGGCCGATCATTAATGTAGTAAAACAAGAATCAGTAGAACAAACTGTTTTAGAGAAGATAAAACTGGAATAACATCAATTACATACTACTGCAATCATCCTCAACCTCAGCCAAAGGTCAATTAGCCACTCATTTGGAGGGATTAAACATCTTCAAACAAGTAGAATCCATACAAGCAATTGAAATTTAAGAGAAAACGAAGAGAATTAACCCTAGTAATTCTTCTTTCAACTGCTTGATACCCACGTTCTAGCATGAAATGAATACTTTAAAATAAACCTAAGTGTGCTATTTATACAACTGAGAAATTTTCCGAAATAAACTGGTACGTGGCACGGAGGCTATCGCGGAGCCTCATTTGCTACGACCTTGTCGTGGAGCTCACTAGAAGTTGGATGCATATGGTTGAAGGCCTCGCGGGCACGGAGGCTATCAAGGAGCTCGGCCCGTGACACGGACTTGTCGCTATACCTTCACTGGAATCCGGGTGCAAGCAAATCTTCCCAACGTGTCACAGAAGTGAACGCGAGGCATAAGCTCCGCGGAAATGCTGCCATCGCGCACCTTCACTGGAATTCGGCCTGAAATGTCACTCTAGGCAGAATGCCTTCCCGCGATGGTATTGGACACGACCTCTAATCGCGGAGCATCAAGTTTTTGGCATTTTTCTGCTGACTTTCGAGTTTTGCTTTCGAGTCCATTCCTCCACTTCACCAACTTGTAGATTAGTTTCCAAAATTCATTCTAAACTGCAAAAAAATAACTAATCATGTTGGTTAGTATAAATCAACATTTACATAAAAACCACATGAGAATGTACACATAAAAGTAGATAAACAAGTCCAAATTAAGTAATAAAGTATAATCTTGGGTATGTAATTATGCCCAAGATCAGGGGTCTCTTGGGCTCCTTGTCCTATGTTACGATATGGGTTTACGTTGGGTCATGAAACATCAAGTATAAAAATCAAGGTACATGAATTGGTAGGAACCATGGTATTTCACCACGAGTCGTACCAAGAGATCATAAAAGAGAACCAGAAAAGGTTTCACACATAGAATATCAAACCTAACTCCGTGGTACGACTCAGGATCCCACCATGAGTCGTAATATTTAGTCATACCAAAAACATCGAAGTCACAATTCTCACAATCTAATACTATGACCCTTAGTATGAATCCTACCATCTTGGTAAAACTTGTACCAATGAGTCATATCTGTAAAACAATATAGTATAACTCATAATATGAATTGTACCACCTTCATACAAATCGTATTGATGAGTCATAACAAGAATCTATAGATAAACATTTGCTTACATGCTTGACCACATGTACACCATTCCTCCATTGTGCACAATGCCATGCAAAGGAAAAAATCAAGCGAGAATTATCAAGACAAGAAGGCCCGAAGAGATAGCATCCCGGAGGACTAGAGATGAAGCATCTGAATCTGAGTAGAAGGAAGATGCACTTAGTAGTTCAGTAAAAGAATATGATGTGGGAACCAATAAAACTAAGGATCCATAAACCACTAGGGCACAGGTAATGTCTCAGGCCATGGTCATCTCAGCCACTCCGGTAGAAGCTCCCAAGTCTAAGGAGGGAGATGATGCACAGTCCCATAAGTCCGGCAGTGGCTCAAATGCAAAGGAAGGTCTAATGAGGCCACCCAGAGAGGGTTCGGAAGAAAAATCAATCTGACGAGGAGGCATAAGACGAAGAGGATGAGCAAACTCCACCTATAGAAAAGCCGCACACTAAGATTAGGTGTCCTAGGTGCTCAGGAGATCAATGAGCAGCGTTTATCTATAACATCAAATCCGGAACTCTGAAGCGAGTATTCAGGAGGAGCCTCGAATCTTGAATGGGTCATTAGATGAGATGGAGGAATATTTGAGTTGTATGACTTCAGCTGGATGGCAAGGACCCCTAATAGCTTTTAGTACTACCATGGTCAGGGAGTTCTATGCCAATTACTTTTTATCCTGGAGCATTAGACCCCAGTCGGAAAGAACGTTAAAGATCATCCTAGACTAGAGAGTTTCATCGTTTGGGGGAGATTAGTGGATATATCAGAGAGGACCATTGCCCAATTGTTGTATGGTCCAGGTTATCAAGCTCCATCTACCACTATCGAGTTTGACCATAGACTGAGGCCTTGAAAAAGGTCAAACAGTTGAGCGCAGAGGATCAGCAATGGCATGTAAAGTAGTTGTCTAGTGTCAAAAAGCCGAGGACAAAGAGGAGGCATATTAGGTGACTAGTTGATGGCGTGTCACTAAATCTTTGCCTCAATTTCTGGCGAAGGCTTGTTGGACACTAGTCCGACACAGGTTGGCACCAATAGCAAATGATAACACTCTGAGTGGGTGGGAGGGATAGAGCAGGGTTGTGTATTGCATAATATTTGGGTATGCTATTAACATCCCTCAGATCATAGCCGAGAAAATATGATATGGAGCCTTGGCATTGAGCACCACTATCCCTTTACCGAGCTTGGTGAACAAGTTGTTTATAGCGTTCGCTATTAGGACCATAAAATAGATTGATCGTTGAGTTGGAGGTACACGGACAATAGACATCGGCCTTATTCGTGATGAGACAACGCGTAGCCCGGGTTATAAAGTACGCTTGCAGTCTCCACGCCGCGGCTAGTATGGGGTGAGCATGTGAATGCCCTCACTAGAGTTGAGCAGAGAAGTGAGATTCTAGATACAGAGGCTGGACATACAACAGCCATATCCAGCACATCATCTGCTCCGCTATCGACCACTCCAGGCAAAGTTCCAACTGGGTATGTATTGGCACCAGGACTTCCTATAGAAGATGTCCAAGAGGATTAACATTATAAAAAAGAAGGTCAATGTTATAATAGAGCAATTAAGCCATGGGTGAAGTGTCACGCCTAAAACTGGGGTAGGGCGTAACCGGGCACTCGATTCATGATTGATCAAGAAGCTAGCTATATGACATCTGTAACAATTACACTTAGGCCATCTAGGCTACAATTCACAATCAACTAGAGTGTAAACTGGACCCATAAGGTATCAACAATACAGGGTAAACAACTTAAATGCAACCAACACAATGAGTATTCTAAACTAAGCAATAATAAGCCGACGAGGCCACAAACTAAATAACACTATACACACTAAGTGCACAAAGCCTCTAAAGAGTAAACTGACTGATGGTCAGAATAGGTCTGACCCACCATAATTGCATCTCTAACTCAAGAATAAAGCCACCCAAACCTCAGCCTCAAAAGGAAGAAAGGAGCATACAAACATATTTGTTGATTCATGAACTCAAGCACGTATCTGGAAATCTCGACCTCTACCTGCACCTATGGCACGAACGCAGGTCCCCAAGCGAAGGGACGTCAGTAAGAATGCAATGTTCTAGTATATAAAGGCAAAACTGTAAACATGAGATAAAAATCCTGAATGTTCAACTCAAAGACATGTAAACATATAAAGATAGATATAACCTAGAACTCGCAACTCATAATTGATGACAATCACTATAACATAAGAGAACTCACATAACTGAACCAGAAATAAGGAATAGTAATAAATCTGGAATCCTAAAAACCGACGTGATAATAACTCTATAATGAGATGGAAATGCAATTAATAAATGCACAAGAAAAAAACTATAACTGTAATGTTAGCAACCAGCCAACCATAAATCCATATATAAAATTCATCCAGTCGGTGTACCACACCGAGGTAAAATAAAAATATCTCCATCCAGTGTATAACACTAGAGTAAAATAAAAATATCTCCAGTCGGTTACTAATGGGTAAAAATATGATATCTCCAGCCAGTGTATCATAACGGGGTAAAATAAAAATAAATCTCAATCGCAATCATAAATGGAGCTGATAGGGCTTATACAGACTATCTGTATACCGAAACCGCGAAATATGCCGGCTCGTGCAACTATAACATGTGTAGGATCTTACCACGACCCCAAATACTACAATTTTTCCATACACATATAAGTGTTTCATTTAGAATTTAAGGCTATTATTATGCTGTTAATGAATTCTAGAAGTTCCTAAAACTAGAATATCATAAAGACTGTATAGACACGTTCATGATTTTAAACATGTCCTAGCAATACTAATCGCGAGGAGCAGAGAAGAATAACTTAACTTAATATTTTTTATTACCAATCTTAATATTCATTTCGTGCTTATACTCATTTAAATTTCATACTTTCATATCAAGAATTGTGAGCATACCTTATTCATTTCACATCATAATATCACCTCTCAATGTAACTTATGAACAAGAAGACATAGCTCGTGTATCTTAAACTTGAGATCTTTAACATAAGAACGCTAGGCAACTGCCCATGGGGCTGCCTTAAGATAAATAAAGACTTATAGTCGTGTTTTTAGACACATAGGTGCGTCTGTAAACTTTGAAATATATGAGGAGGTCAGAAAGCTTAGCTGGCATTATAACGTGTTTAGAAACTCTGAAAAATTCTTAAAACTTGGAAAAAGTTAATCCAACACATAGAACAAATAATCAAAGATAATTGTTTAAAACTATAATAAAGAACTTCTCTTTAACTTGAGTCACTATCTCAAAATATTCTATTCTAATCCTTTCTAAAGAAGTTAACACTTTGTCATTCTTTCATTAGCTTAACACAACTAACATAAAACAACTTTATTTATAACCCTTTGCTAAACGTCTTTAGAACAGGTAAATCTTGCTAGCCATTTTCATAACTCGATAACAATCAACACTTATCATCAAGTAACAACCCTTTGGGGCTCTACTTTTTGTATTCATCTTAAATTCTTTTCCAGACAGGATTCGTCATTCCCTACTTAATTATTTACTCTCGTGTTCACTATTCCAGCAATTCTTATACGCACTTACTTTTTTACCTAATTGCCAACCTTATCTCTTAAACTTCGTATTGCTCATATTTTAACGTTGCTCAAAGGTTCTTGAAATCACAACTATGATTGGTAGAGGGCATATAACTCACATATTACCTTGAAAAGTCTAACATTTACTCTTATCTCTCCTTGCTACTAGCACCTCAACTTTTGCACTTAGGTTAATTTCCTTACACATCTACAACTTTCAAAGAACATGCGACGTGTCTACTTAAAGTCTTAAGCAATTCTCATGAGTTCTACATAATTCAAGAGCTCTAACAAACATATATGACTTAAAGGCAATCCTTTCCACTTTAGCATGTAACTTGAATGTAATATGTCAAATGTATATATTATGATTTTTGTATAACCTGTTAACATCAAGATATTGTTCATAACCGACCATGATAAACCATATATATCAATAGTTTACCAATTGCTCACTTTCCAAGTTTAACGTATCGTTAATTAAGAAATGCATTAATTAGTCGCTTAGCTTAAGGGAGAGGGATCTAGGAATCTCCTCAGAAGACCCCGGTACCCTTAAGACATGCATATAATAGGAAGGTAACTATTTTAAGGAAAAACTTACTGCTACTCTCGTTAGCCCTTATTGAGTTAAAACTGAGCTTCAAATATTAGGTTCGCCTGCGCGTCATCATCTTGCCATGTTTACCAATTTCCTTAGCCACCATAATGTAATAAATTTGACACTACAAATACATAACATAATGTAAAGGACTACCACAGTGCCCACGCGAGGGACTTCAAAACTCAATTTACAACTATGACCATAATCGGCTAGCAATTGCCCTCTTCATTTTAAATTCATGTCTAACTTTTAGAAAATACACACAACTTAATACCAAGTAATTATAACAACTGGGAAGAACCATAATATGCTACTAAAGAATCTCAAGTGTGGGGGAATGCCGGATTCATCCTCCTTGGCATGAATTCCTGTGCTTGAAAATCAAGAGACAAAGAGCGCCTACATACCTTTCTTCACTTTCTGCGTGTGTAGTTTCTTTTCTTTTCAACAATCAGAATTCTATCCCCTCAAATTACTTGATTTTATCACCAAGTGACCATTCTGTTTCAATCCAATTTATCCAGCCAAAACATTACATCAATAGGCAGTCACAACACAAACAAATAAGGAAACACTAAGCATTTCTTATTTCAACTTGTTTCTAAAACTTTGAGGTAAAATATAGGTAGTAAATTACCTCAATTTTCTCATGAAAACTCCTACAAATATAAGTATATTCTCAGAAAACACATATGTTCCAACCTTCAAAATGAGCAAAACTTCAACAACAGCATACCAATAAATGGCAGTACAACATAACCTCCAACTTTTAGCTTTAGCTAGGATTTTTAGGCATGTTTTGCAATTAGAAATACTAACCCTTTTAATGAGAATATCCTTGGATAGAATATGAGTATTTTCCTCCAGATCACTTCCCAATAACGCGGAAATCTTGCTTCCTAAAATGCAGCAACATAACAAAGACAACAACTACAACTAGTCAACATACATATCATAACTTTCTTCTAGTTTTCCTTCAAAAATTCCATAAACTTATTAGAGATTTCAAAAGAGGGAAGTTACTTACTCTTTATTATGAAAAATTCCTACCAAAATGGAGTATAATTTTAGCTCAAAATAGTCCCAAACATGCAGCAACAACACCGCCAAAACAGCTACAAGGCAGCAACAACTTCACCACAACATTGCCTTCTACTTCCATCAACTTTTTCTTGAGTTTTGATGGTGTTTTCAGATTTCTCTGTTTTTAGATTTTCTACTGAAAAAGAGAGAGGATATCAGAGGGTAAGTAGCACCTCAACTGAAAAGTTGAAAATGATCTCATAACACAAAACTTAAAATATGGTGTTTAAGTGGTGGCCATTTTTAGGTGGTGACCATGTCACTGCCCGATAGTACCACCATTAAATTCCTATAACTTTTTATTCTGAACTCAGATTATCGATCCGTTTATTTTCTGAAATCTAGACTCAAAGACCTTTAATTTTATAGGTCGTGGGGCTTCTAATTCATTACATTGGGAGATATGGTCGTTTAAAGTTGACTCCTAAATTTGAGTAAACTTCACATACTCTTTTTGTTTATTCCATTCGTACACATTTCCTTGTCATCTACGACCAATAGGTAACCTGTAATTCCCTTAACATAGCATATGCACAAATAATCACCAAACATTTTCCAAGGTGTAACATGAAGGCTGAGATAGATGTGGCAGCCGAGCATTGCATACCGTACTCAATAGTTTTGAGTTTAGCTCAATGAGCGAGTAACAGATTCCAGATGTGTGGAGATTGAGGGATGAGTTAGGCACGCTCAGGAGTGAGGTCGTTGAGTTGTTGTCTCGCTGACAACTGCTCCATATTACCAGCCCAACCAACCTATTGTTTGAGGATGAGCTTGGTGAGGAGCAAGACCTAAGGAGTTTTTGGACCCATGAGCCGCTTGTTGGAGATAAGCGTGGTTGTGGAGGTTGGGATAGTGAAAAAGAGGAGACTCCTTTAGGAAGAAGAGGAAGAGATAAAGGAAGGAGTACATATGGCGACAAGAACGTCAACAGACTTATGACCTGCATATGCCCGAGCTGCAAGAGAGAGTGAGAGGTGCGAAGAGCTCGCTTACTGTGTCCTAGTCAGCCTGAGAGAGAAAGGACCCTTTGAGCGGTTTCACATTCAGCCCAAAGAACCACTAAGGTCATTGAGGTGACCAAGATTGCTAAGGGGGCAGAGCCACAACCCCGCCATCACCACGTACACTGAGTGCGCCAGCCACTACTGCGCCTATGATTGTTGAGAGGTGGAGAGTATGCAACCATACCTATTGAGGATGACAGAGCACTAGAGCGTCATAGGTATGTCCCTCTCCTAGTTTTTACTTTACTACTTTGGGACAAAGCATGTTTTTATAGGGGGTGTGTTTATATTTGTTCACCTGAGGATTTTTATTGTCATATTTTTTCCCTCGGACATTCTATCTAGTAGAACTGACATGTTTAGGATGTTTTATTTTATTTCATAGAAGTAATCGAGATAATTAACAGCCAATAAAATGCTATTATGTCTGGATTTTTTAGTTTTTTTTTGAAAAATGACCCCTTTTTTAAAAATGATTAGTAGTGTGTTGACTACAATGCATGACCAATGTGATCTTTTTTATGGAATTTGATATATGAGCATGATCGACTGCAGTCTAGTTGTGCATGAACCAGATAGGTAGTGTAATATAACCTGTACTATGTAAGAGGTTCTTATTTAGTTCAACACTATGTAGGTGATCTAGTAACTTCCTTGGTTAGTCTTCACTTAGGTTCGAGGATAGTTAGTTGAAAGGACTATAGTCATCTTTGAATTTAGCCCAGTTTTAAGCCTAAATTTCCCAACCATATGAGATAGTATCCTTTGATCTCAATATTTGGAGCCAAATGACCTTTTCTTTGATTAGCCTATACCTTCCCACTTGCTTGTAATGAAACTATTTTGGCTCTAGTCCCTCCGACATTGTGAACCTCAACCAGGAAAAATGCTTATGCTGAGGTGGCTACGTGTAGGGGGTGCATAGACTGTAAGGAAAATAATGGCACCAGTTAATAAAAAGGTGTGGTGAGAAATAAAGAAACAAAAGAGAAAAATAAAAAGAAAATTTTGAAAGTCAAATAAAGGAAAAAAAGAGAAAAATTAAAAATAAACCACACCCACAAGTTTAAAGTTGAACAAAATGGAAAAAGGGAGAAAAAAAGAAGAAAAGGTAGAAGTTGAGCCAGAATCTGTGTAGTACCAAGGAGGGTAAGCTGCTTATCCATATTTACCATACCCATTCCCAAGTCAGCATTACAAGCCGAATAAAACCCTATAGTGATCCTAACCTAACCGTCCAAAGAACCAGAGTAGAGAAAATATGTAAGTCAGTGGTATCAGCATGTACAGTGTTTGACTTCTTTGTGAGAGTGAGAGCTTTGTTTCTAGTCCAATTTCTTGTATGCATATCATTGTGAGTGTCTGGTACCCTATTTGTTGTGAGGGTACATAGGTTATATTACACACTGCTATTTGTTTTTGTAAATAGCACTAGTAATTGCTTATTTGTTTACTGATAATTTGATGCCATTTCTATATCCCTTTCTGTCATGAGTTGCAGTTGCATGTGTTCACAACAGTCTTGGTTTTGATTGAAAAGTGGGGATGATAATTGAAAGTGATCAGATGTGCAAATCTTGACATTCTTGTCTATGAGTCTTCTGCTTACTTGCTAGTTAAGCGTCACATGTGCAGTAATATTTTTTTGCCTGAGGACATGCAAAAGTTCTAAGTTGAGGGTGTTGATGTGTCATGGTTTTACCGCACTTTCGATACTTAAAACAAAAAAATTCCAGAATTTGGATATGTTTATATGGATATGAGGTTTTTACTTGTGTCTAGGGAAATCAGGTTGGGAGTTGGATTATAGAAAATAATGCAAAAGTGTAGGAAATGGTTTGCTATATGCCATAGTACAAGCCATACTCACCGCTACGAACCGTACCCGTACCCGTGAGGCAGAGATTCAAAAATTGGCCAAGTGCAGAGTTCATGGAACGACCAGATGCCATGAGTCGTGACACCGTTGTATGCTTCATACCACATACTCATGGTGAGATTAAGAGGAATAGCCATATGACACCCTGGGCACCACTTGATTGCATGGGCCGTATCGCATGGCATGAGTTGTAGGAGGACCTGTAAGAGGATCATCAAAGATGCTGCATGGCTGAAGTTCAAACTACAACTGATACCTATGATCCATAGTGACTCGGTATGAGTCATACCTTCCCTCCATCCTAATAGATCCATAAGCTGCAAATCATACCACAAGTACAAACCACGACTCGTGAAAGTAGTAGGCTACGACTCAGGTCATTCAAAGAGCAACAGTCCCTATTAATTTAGAAAGCATTTTATTACATGTTTTAAATATTTTACTTTTATTTTTCAATATATATGGATAGCTTTTCATTGTAATTGAGGTTTTGGAATTTTCCCAATACCACTTGGAAAACAAAAATAGACAAAAACTTTGAGCAAGTTCATCATTGTGATTCGATTTTCAAAGATTATTGTGCAATTTGATAATTGGGTTATTCCTCCTTCAATATTGTGTTATTAATTATGATTTCTGATTTCTTTCTTGCAATTATGAGTGGCTAAAACCTCCACAACAAGGATTGTGGGAACCATGGTGAAATAACAAATTAGGGTTAACATAACATGATTCTAAACCAATACGTATGCTTGTATTGTTCTTCTTCATGTTAATTGTTTCTTCATGGTGTGCAACAATAGGTCTATCCTGTATTCTCTACTTCTGCTTGAACCTAGAAAAGCAGATATTAGAAAAAAAGAAAGACAACAAAGCCTTGAAATTCATTTTCATTGAATAACTTGGAGCTGCAGTCACAGAAAGTTTATTTGAAATTATTGATAAAGGTTGGTTTAAATTATCATAAGACTTAATCAGGTGATTGAGTATAGTCATATAATAAGGTCGAATCAATCGTTTAGATGAACGCAGTTTATCAATTCTATAGGCTAAGTATTGGAATAGATCACAAGTGTAATAACATGACCTAGTTAAGAAGCCATGGAGAACACTTTCCTAGTTAATTGCATATATTTGAAAACAACACCATTCCACAATACTTTCACTAATTATTTCCTCTTGAAACATCTCTTAGCATATAATTGAACTAAAAGCATAGATACTAGCATTAGTCGATGCATTCTGACTCCATATTCTCTTTGGGATTGACCCCAACCTTAGTTGGGTTTTTTATTGGCAATGATTGGTGTTATACTTCTTATAAGGTGTAATTTTAGCATTATCGCTACCAAATGTAGTTAGCTTGGTGCATCCAGTTTTTCGTGTGTCCTTGAGGAAGTGCATTAGGGACCCAACTCTAATTGTTCCAGTAGAGAGCATTGGTGTAAAGGATAGCATCAGCTATGAGGTTCCACATGATCCTTGATCATCAGGTTTTGGAAGTTGAGAATAAAAGATAGCTTCGCTTAAGGCTTGTGGAGAAATCAGCTTGTTGAGGAGCTATGTGAGAAGCCGAAGAAGGCTACGATGGCTAGATACCCGCATCTTTTCCTTTTGTCTTAGTTATAGAAATAGGGTAATAGTTTCCTCCTTAGTACCTTATTCAGTTCATGTCAAGTCTATTTCTCTCGGTTCTTTTCATGTGATGGTATGCATGTGTGTTTTACACCCAGCTTCTGTTATGTAACAATTCTGAAGTCAGTCACTCTTACAGTTTTTAGCTATAGTTGTTCACATTTGGGATTATAGTTCCATCATTATCCTTCCAATCTACTTAATCTACATTTGAGGATGAATATTCTCAAGGGGGATATAGTGTAACACCCCGAAAGTCTTTAAGATCGTAATCTGAGGCATGAAAATGGAGAAAACAGTTAAATTGCACTAGATCATAAAATGAATTGTTAGGTGAGTCAAGTAATCCCAATGAATCGTTAGGTGATCCATTAGGTATGGAAAGTTGGTAAAAATTGATATTTAGAGAGTCTTGACGATTGGTGAAGTGATCTGCTATGTCACGACAAACCGTTAGGTGGATGCATCAAGAAAAGACCAAGAAGTTCGAATTTCTTCCGTAATGAGTGGCACTTGATGACCCATCAATTCCACTAACTAGTCATTATATGATCCACTAAGTCTGCCGAGATGATTTCCGAAGCTGAGTCATTAAGGGTATTTCCGTACTTCCTATGTACTTAGCTCCAAAACTAAGTCGTTTTAATCTCCTAAGAGAGTATTTAGGTTTTATTCACTCTAGCCTCATTCTACCCTCTAACACCTCTAATTTTAAGATCAATCCTCTCAAGCCCTCAAGCATCAAGGTCCTCTTCTCCTATCCAAATCTCTTAGGCATCAAACCGTAGAAAGAATTTCACCAAGCCCAAGTATGTAGGATCGCTGAATGTGGAATCCTTCCAACGTCATGCCTAATTTCATATTTATCTCATGGCTTCAAGTCTCCAAGAATGATTAATTGGAAATTCTAGGGTTAGGACTCAATTCTAACAAATCTCTTATTATCTCTTATGGATTCAAGTCTCTTATGATTCAAATATGATTCAATTCATGATTTATGATTATGATTACATGTTTTCCACTAAGATCGCTCATGAATCTATGTTTTTAAGCTTATGATGATTTTTACTCAATCATGTATAATCTTATGAATTTCAAGCTTATGAACCCATGATTTCAAGTTATGATGATATATTCAAGTATACATAAATTTCATGAATCTCAAGCTTATGTATTAGGCCGTGCATCATTGGCATTATTTTCATGGCTAATTTAATATGACAAGTATGATGATGATTTTCATGTTTTCCACTAGCCCATGCAAACTACATGTTTCATGACTATGACTATGAGAAATATTCATGTCTTGAGAGTGGTATCTAGCATCGAGCAGGCCGGGGTCCAACACACCCAGGTCTCAGAACTATGTGCTACCGTAAGTATAAGGGTCCTTTCTAGTAGAGAGTGTCTCCCCTTATCCCTATCCTAAGGTTCCTTGCAAGCTGAGAGTGTCTCCTACGCTACTAAGCTCATGGTCAGCCGAGTGATATCACGCCTTTATCGTTCTTGCCCTGGCAAGGCTTAGATGATTTGCCAACTTGAGCAAAATAGCACGAATGGGGATCATGTGCTCATTCATGATGGTTTCTTTTATGATGAACTTCCCTATTCTTCATGTTTAAAGTTATTCATGTGCATGATCTAAGATATCATGTTTTATTGTATAATTGACCCATTGATCAGATTATGAGCTTTTACTTACATTTTCAAACATGTTATACTATATGCTTTTACTTTGAAAAAACTGGGTCATTATGCTTCAGCTAATGATGAATATTTCGTGTTTATGAATATATAATGATCATGATTTTAGTATGTTGTCCTTACTCTCATGTCTTAGCTTTTTATACCATGATTTCAGACTATCGCTTTACTAGCATGTTTTACTGAACCTACATACTCAATATATTCAAAGTACTGACTTCATAATTCTATGGTATATCATCTCACCACTTTAGTCCTGTTCGGGGTCTTTGGTGAGTCCTCGTGATTCGAGGGACATCACTTTTTGTTACATGCTTATTTCATTTATGTTCTTCCGTTTAGACTTAGCGAGCTAAGTTGGGGTGTTGTCCACTCTAGCTCATCATATGATTTGAGGCTTTTCAGACTACTATGTGTAGATGGTTTAGCATTGTTGACTTGTTGTCTACGCTTAGGCTTTGTGATGTTTAATCTTCTACTTATGTTATGTTCATGATTCCTAACCACTTAGTTTATGCTCATGAATAGCATGTATGTGCCATGGGTTAGCTTGGATCCATTCATGGTTTTGGGTTAAGTGTCATGGTTCGGGATCCATGCTCGGATCATGACACAAGTCAAACAGCTGAATATCTACACATCAAGTCTGAAAAGCCTTTAATCATAAGATGAGCTAAAGGGATAAAGCCCAAACTAGCTATACTAAGTCTCAAACTAAGACATGGAAAGACATGAATCAACACCGATGTCGTTGGATGATGAGGACTCACCGAAATTGAGTTGAGTCTGGAGCCAAATCGAATCTAGCGGCGGGGCTGAGACTAATCACCTGGATCTATATCATAAGATGATATACCACAAAAGTATGTGATTAGTAAACTTGAATGTACCTAGTATGCAAGATAAGTAAAACATGAGAGTAAGGACAGCATGCTAAAAATAATTATCATGTTAGTCATAATGTATAAGTTGTTCATCATAATCTGAAATATAATGACCCAAGATTTGGATATAAAATCAAAAAGCACACTACAGTTGAAATCATAAGTAAAACTAGTAATCTAATCTATGGGTCAAAAATAGACTATAAAACACTTCCATATCATAAATCTGAAACATGAACAACATAAAATATGAGGGATAATGGGAGATTCTCATAAACGACATACTCCAAGCGAGCATCATGGAGCCCAACCTATAGCTCTGGTTGGGGGGTGTCCATACCTTGCCAATGGTAAGAACAGAAGGCATGATCATTCATGATCCCAATAGCATAAAGAAGCACTTCTCAACTCAGAGGACTCCTTTAGGCTAGGGGTAAGGGAGACACTCAACTAGCGAGGACTCCATTATCTTTATGATGGCATGTAGTTTTCAGATCTGGGTGACCTAAACCCCGGCCTACTCAATAATAAATACTACTCCCAAAATAATACAGTGCTTCATATCATAATCTCATGAAATATGGGTTTTACATGACTAGTTTAAAAACATGATGAATACATAGATTCCTTGACATATGTGAATCCAGCTATGAAAACATATGCTAAAAATTTCAGTCGCGATACATAACTTGGAAATACATGAAATTATGCACACTTGAGTAAGTCATCATAACATGAAAATAAAGATTCATGAGAATTTTTTATAAAAATCATGTATTCAGAATCATAAATCATATATAGGATCATGAGAGAATCAAATTCATATGAGATCATGGAAGCTTATCAAAAAGGGTCTAACCCTAGAAACTCATCAAAATATAATTGGAGACTTGAAGGATTGAATTCAAGGGAATTCAACTTGAGATTCGGCATGAGGGTGGGAAGAAATCCCTGACCATAACCCCACATACCGGGATTTGCACGAATTCTTTCCAGATTTTGAGACCCAATAGAATTGATAAGAAGAACCCTAGGAGCTTGAGATCCTTGAGAGGTTTGATATTCAACTTATTGTGTTTTGAGAGGAATGAGATTGTAATAATCTTTAAAATCCCAAAGATCGTAATCTCGAAATTGAAACGGAAAAAACAGAATTTTCTACACCAGTCACGTAACAAGTCGTTAAGTGACTTATGGTGAGGAGTTTGACTTGAGTTAGAACTTATGATTTTTAGTCCCCACGGACATAACCACGAGTCGTGGTCAGCACCCATGACTCGTTGAGTCAGTCGTGGTCAAGGGATAATGAGAGTGTGCTGAGTTGGCAGTGTTCCCTACGAATGGACATAAGGGGTCGTGTTCGTGACCTATGATCCGTTAGGTTTACAGTCATCAGTTGATTAAAGACTTGAGGTTTTTGGGTAGTGGTGGTAACTAGTGGTGACAACGAGTGGTGGTCACCAGTAATGAGTATTTTGGCCACTCGTGGGGACCCCTTTAAGGAAAGGTGGCAGTGGACTTCACGATAGCAGACGACGACTCATCCTCGGTAACGACTTGTCCGGGCCCTCATGAGGACTCGACAACCGCTTATTTCTTGCAAATTTTGTAAGGGCTTATCTGTAATTCTATGGATCCCAAGGCCTAAACTATATCATTTTAGTATGAATAGTGAAGTTTAAGAGGGCCAAGTTCATTCTAGGCTATTCTATTAATGCATGCAAGAGTAAAGGTCAAGAGAAGTGGTCAAGCCTCCCTTCAAGTTTTCATCAATTCTTCCTTGGGCAATCAGGAAAGTGAATTTATCTTCTCAGGTATGTAAGGCTATTAATCGGTGATTTCTTCCAAACCTATGCCCAATCCCTCCCTAAATCATGAAAATTCATATGTTGATCTTATTGTGTTTTAACCCAATGCTTGAATTTTTCTAATTTTCTACATGGGTATAATTTAAATGTGTCTCTATTAACGAATTATGATTCATGGAAAAGTTTTAGAAATGTTTCAATTAAAAATCATGTTTTCACGTTTTATAAATTATAATGCCCATCCATGAGAACTTCATGAAAGTTGAGATTTATGATGTTCATGTTCCAAGTATGCCGAGATATTTACAATGAAAAACTGTTTTCAAGTTACCCATGTCTATGACAGTATTTTCAAGTGAATCAAGTGTTTTCAAGCATGTTTAAGTATTGGAAAGCCTATATTTTCAAGTATGATGTATGATTAAGTTAATTAGCTTTTAATATAAGTTTTTGGAGCCAAGACTCCCAATTACATCAGCTTGTGGTATGGTTTGAGCCAAGGCTCCTCATGTATTATTCAGATTTATATATTCATGATTATTCAGCTTCGTAAATAGACAATGGTAATATTCATTGAAAAACAATGGAGAGCATATGTATGTTTTTAAGAGTAGTGTCTATACCGAGTAGGCTAAGGGTTAGCCAACCCGATGCCTTAGAATTACGTGCCAATGTAGGTGCTAATCAAATAATTTTGGGACCTCCTATGTGAGCTTTCCCCTTCCCCAAGGGCTTTTTAGCTGATATCGATATCATGGTAACGTCCTTAACCCTGGAAAGGCTTTGGACAGCTCTTTCCACTTGAGTGTGATAGTCGGGACCACATAAGCTTTATTGTGGTAATGTCGTTTATATGAAGAGTCTCCCATTGTTCTCGTGATTTCATTCATGACTATTTATCATTCATGATACATATATATATATATATATATATATATATATGTTCCAAAGTAGGTTTGACCCAATGTACAATTTACTTATTAGTATCAAATTTCAGCTTTGGGTCATTCGATTCAGTTATGATGTTAAGTTATGTTCAGATCATTATTTCGAAAAATAGCATACAAGCCCTACTCTCATATTCTTTTCTTGATATTGTTTTATAATATGCATGTTTTAAATAATTTTACTTATTTAATCGATTTTACTTATCTTGCATACTCGGTACATTCCACGTACTTACTGCATACTCTATGTTGTATCGTTTTATGATACATGCTCCGATCTCCAGACTAAGCCCCGTCATTAGTCAACTTTTAGAGTTAGCATCCAGTCTCTATTGTTGAGTCCTCATCTCCCGAGGACCATTTGTTATCAGTTATCCTTGTACTTTTAGTTTTCACACTTAGAGAGTTAATTGGGGTCTTGTCCCATCAACTCATCAGACTTAGAGGCTTTTTAGGCAATAGATTGTATTCATCTTCAAACTTGTGTTGTATATTCATATTGTTATGTTATGTTCATATTTCCACCATATTTATTGTGTTAAGTCTTCCATTTTACTTGATTTAGTTAGATGTATGTTCATGTCATGGGTCAACTTGGAGTCTCTCGAGGCTCCTTGTCCCGTGTCTCGATCTGGGCCTATGTTTGGGTCGTGATAAACTTAGTATTAGAGAAATAGGTTTTGAAGTGTCCTAGGGTGTCTAAAAGCCGCGTTAAGTAAGGTCTTTTTCATGGGTGTGAAGCATGCCACACTTATGACGAAGGGGCTACGAGACATTTACAAAATGTTCCCTTCTTTCATGATATATGTCGTGCGGTGAAATATCTCTCTATCCTTCTAATTTGTGCTATTCACATTTGCATAATCATGCCTCCCTGCAGAGTTAATGGCAGAAGAAATGAAAATGGAAATGGCCACGAGGATGGCAATGGGGATGGGAACCAATAAGCCCCACCAGCCCATGAGCACCATGCATCGGAGCCGGTTGCCCACGCTGAATTCAGGGCAGCCATTCAGATGCTGGCGTAGGCCTTGACAGCCCAGGTCAATTAGCAAGCAGTAGCGTATGTCCTGTAGAACGGGAATGCAGCGGCAGCATGAGCCAGAGATTTCCTGAGGATGAACCCACCAGAGTTTCTTAGGTCAAAGTTGGATGAGGATCCACATGATCTTATTGACGAGATTTTAAAGATCACCCAGGTCATGAGGGTGAATGGAGAAGAGTGTGATGATTTGGCCTCGTATCATTTGAAGGGGTTCGCACACATTTGGTTTAAATAGTGGAAGGATAGTAGGATAGACTGAGCAGGCCCTATCAGTTGGGAGGAATTTCACGTTGCTTTTCTAGATCGATTCTTCCCTCGTATGATGAGGGAGTTGAAGGCGGCCAAGTTCATGAATCTAAGGGAAAGATGACAAGGAATATGCCCTAGAGTTCACTCGTCTGTCAAAGTACGCCCCAAGATTAGTGGTTGATCAAAGGGCGCGAGTGAGCAGGTTTGTTCATGGGGTGGCGGACTATCTAGACAAGGATTGCAGAATCACCATGCTCCATCAGGATATAGATTTTCCTCAGATAGTCTTGTACGCCCAGCAGATGGAGGTGTTGCATCTGAGGGAGAGAGAGGCCAAGAGGGCCAGGACAAATAGCTATAGATTCTCTTAACTGAGACTAGGTGGTGGGCATCGACAGCAGTCCCACCAGAGATCTTCAGCCACAGTATCTTCAGCGATAAGTGTGTCATCCAGACCTAGGCACTACTAGAGAGGACGAGCATCAGGATCTAGGGTTCATAGCGGCAGGCCTGCAGATTCCAGTACCCAGTTTGCGATAGGTGTGGCCGGAGGCACACGGGTCAGTGTTTGGCGGGTACGGGTGCTTGTTTCGAGTGCGGGAAGCTCGAACATATGCTCACTGATTTCCCAACAGCTAGGCAGGGCCATGATAGGGGTCGAGGCCCAGTTTCCAGTTCAGTAGCGCCACCAGCACACCCAGCCCAGTAGAGGGCATCTACTAGCACGGGTGGAGGTCAGCACCAAAACAGATTCTATGCCCTAGCATCCCGCCAGGAGCAGGAGGTCTCCCCGGATGTAGTCACTGGTATGTTGTAAGTTTTCCATCATGATGTATATTCTTTGTTACATCCAGAGGCTACCTTTTCTTTTGTGACGTCCTATGTGGCTAGTAACTTCAGAATTAATCCCGAAATCTTGTAAAAACCCTTCTCAGTCTCTACTCTAGTGGGTGATTCAGTTGTAGCTAGGCGGGTGTATAGAAGTTTCCTGGTCATAGTCCTTCAGAAAGTCACCTCGGCGGATTTAGTAGAGTTAGCCATGAACTACCTTTATGTTATCCTCATCATAGATTGGTTGTTTGCATGTTATGCCTTAATTAATTGTAGAACTCGGGCATTAGAGTTCAGATTTTCGAGTGAGCCATTCATAGAATGGAAGGGTAGTTCAGCTATGCCTGTAGGTTGTTTCATTTCCTATCTTAAGGCCAAAAAGATGATCTCCAAGGGTTGTGTGTAGCATTTAGTTAGGGTTAAGGATGCTACGCCCAAGACCCCGACTATCCAATTAGTCCCAGTAGTATGTGAGTATCTAGAGGTCTTCCTAGATATCTACTATGAATCCCTCCCGAACATGAGATTGATTTTGGTATTGACCTTCTTCCCCATATGCAACCTATATCTATTCCTCCTTATAGAATGGCTCCAGCCGAGCTAAAGGATTTAAAGAAGCAGTTAAAAGACATTTTAGATAAGGGGTTCATCAGATCGGGAAAATCCCTATGGGGTGCACTAGTTCTCTTTGTCCGAAAGAAAGATGGTTCTCTTCGTATGTATATTGACTATCGGAAATTGAATAAGGTCACCATCAAGAACAAGTATCCTATTCCTAGGATTGATGATTTGTTTGACCATCTTCAGGGTGCCAAGTGCTTTTCGAAGATAGATCTCAGGTCCGGATACCATCAGCTCAGGGTTCGAGAGAGTGACATCACGAAGATAGCATTCAGGACGCGGTATGGTCATTATGAGTTTGTAGTTATGTTTTTTGGACTAACGAATGCTCCTGCAGCTTTTATGGATTTGATGAATAGGGTGTTCAATCCATACTTAGATATGTTCATGATCGTGTTTATCAATGACATCCTAGTATACTCTCAGAGCGAGAAGGAGCATGCCACTCATTTGAGGGTGGTACTACAGACTCTCAAGGATCGTCAATTATATGCAAAATTCAGCAAGTGTGAGTTTTGGTTGAACTCAGTGGCATTCTTGGGTCATGTGGTGTCAAGTGAGGGCATAAAGGTGGACTCTCAGAAAATAGAAGCAATGAAGAATTGGCCTATACCAGTGAATCCTTCAGACATCAGGAGTTTCTTAGGTTTATCCAGGTAATATCGGAGATTTGTTGAGGTTTTTTCATCCATTGCAGCATTATTGACCAAATTGACCCAAAAAAAAGTGAAATTCCAAGGGAGTTGAAGACTCGAGTTAGGGAGTTGAAGACTCGAGTTACCTCAGCACCGGTGTTAACCCTACCCGAGGGTACCGATGGGTTTGTGGTGTATTACAATGCTTCTAGGATCTTCCTTGGTTGTGCATTGATGCAGCATGGTAAAGTGATAGCATATGCTTCCAGACAGCTGAAAGTTCATGAGAAGAATTATCCAACCCATTATCTTGAATTGGCAGCGGTGGTATTTTCCTTGAAGATACAACACTATTTGTACGGGGTCCATGTAGATGTGTTTACGGACCACAAGGGCCTACAATATGTGTTTACTCAGAAGGACTTAAATCTGTGGCAAAGAAGGTGGTTAGAGTTACTCAAGGATTATAATATGAGTGTCCTTTACCATCCAGGTAAGGCAAATATGGTGGCAGACGCACTTAGTAGACTCTATATGGAGAGTTTGTCCAATGTAGATGAGGGAAAGAAGGAGCTGGCGAAGGATGTTCATCGACTTGCACGATTGGGAGTTTGTTTGGTTGACTCGACTAACGATGGTATTATGGTTTAGAACGGGTCAGAATCATCCTTGGTGACTGATGTGAAAGCTAGACAAGAAGAGGACCCTATTTTGGTAAAGTTAAAGGAAGTCATTAAAAATCAGAAGGTAGAGGTCTTCTCCAAAGGGGGAGATGGGGTGCTTTGATATCAGGGTCACTTGTGTGTCCTAGACGTTGATGATTTGAGAAGTCGGATGTTGCATGAGGCTTACGGTTCCAAATATTCGATACATCCAGGTTCCACCAAGATGTACCATGACCTACGGGGAGTTTATTGGTGGAATGGCATGAAGAAGGACATCGCAAAGTTTGTAGCTAAGTGTCCAAATATGTCAACAAGTGAAGGTTGAGCACCAAAGACCGAGAGGTGTTCTTCAAGACATCAGTATACGTACTTGGAAGTGGGAGGAGATTCTTATGGACTTCATTATAGGGTTGCCTCGCACTCCTCGGCAATATGAATCCATTTGGGTTGTTATAGACAGGTTGACCAAAGCCACTCATTTTCTACCAGTCAAAACTACTGATTCAGCGGAGGATTATGCCAAACTATACATTCAAGAGCTAGTTTTGTTGCATGTAGTTCCCTTGTCCATCATATCAGATAGAGGTACTCAATTTACCTCTCAGTTTGGAGATCGTTTCAAAAGGGACTGGGTACTCATGTCAAGCTCAGTACAACATTTCATCCATAAACTGATGGTCGGGTAGAGCGGGAAATTCATAATATTGAGGACATGTTGAGAGCATGTGTGATTTACTTCAAGGGTAGTTGGGACGATCAATTGCCTCTCATTGAGTTTGCGTACAATAATAGCTACCATTCTAGCATTCAAATGGCTCCGTTTGAGGTCTCTATAGGGGAAGATGTAGATCGCCTATTGGTTAGTTTGATATCGGTGAGGCTACAATGATAGGTTCAAATTCAGTCCATGAGGCTATGGAGATAGTTCATCTTATCAAAGAAAGGTTGAAAAAAGCCCAGGGTCATCAAAAGTCCTATGTGGATGTGAGAAGGAGGGAACTTGAGTTTGAAGTTGATGATTGGGTGTTTCTGAAGGTGTCTCCCATGAAGGGAGTAATGAGGTTCGGAAAGAAAGGGAAACTTAGTCCCCGTTATGTTGGCCTATACCAGACTGTGAAACGAGTTGTCAAGGTAGCATATGAATTGGAGTTGTCCTCATAATACATCCAGTTTTCCATGCATCGCTCCTAAAGAAGTGTTTGGGGGATCCAGCTTTAGTTGTTCCGGTCAACAGTGTCGGTGTGAAAGAAAGTCTTAGTTATGAAGAGGTTCCGGTGGAAATACTGGATCTTCAGGTTTGAATTCTAAGAAATAAGAAAGTTGCTTTATTTAAGGTTTTTTGGATAAATCAGCATGTTGAGGGAGCTACGTGGGAAGCCGAAGCAGATATGATGGCTAGATACCCGCATTTATTCCCTACTGGCTCAGTTCTAGCTTAAGGTATTAGTTTTTGCCCAAAAACTCTATTCAGTTTCATGTTCAGTTCATGTGCACTAGTTTCTTTCACGTCACTGTATGTATGTATGAATCATGAATTCAGTTTAGCCATGTAGTTTGAATCGGAGTTAGTCATTCCGTCAGTTTTCAGCTTATATGATCAGTATTTGAATATGATGATTGCATTTCTCTACTTTTCTATATGATTTTCAACATTTGAGGATGAATGTTCTCAAATGGGAGATATTGTTATACCCCGAAAGCCAAAAGATCAGACCCAGGAGTTGAAACAAAGAAAATAGGATTTTCTGCACCAGATCATAGAATGAATCGTCCTGTGACCCGTCAGGTTGACCACGAGTCATTAAGTGACTCGTGGTGAGGAGTTTGGCTTGAGTTGGAAATTATGGTTTTTAGTCCACATACATGACCACGAGTCGTGGTCAGCACCCACGACTCGTTGAGTCAGTCATGGTCAAGGGCTAATGAAAGGTGAAGGTTGAGTTGGAAATGTTCCCTACATATGGACACAACAAGTCATGGTCAAATTCCACTATCAGTTGATTAAAGACTTGAGGTTTTTGTGCAGTGGTAGTAACGAGTGCTGACTAGTAACGAGTAACGAGTCATTTGGTCCCTCGTGGGGTCCCCTTTGAGGAAAGGTGGCGGTGGACTTTACAATAGCAGACGACGACTCATCCCCCTAGTAATGACTCATCCAGTCCCTCGTGGGGATTGGCAGTCAGTTATTTCCTGCGAATTTAGTAAGGGCTTATCCATAATCCCTATGATCCTAAGGCCTAAACTACGTCGTTTTAAGATGAATAGTGATGTTTATGAGGGGTAAGTTCATTCTAGGCTATTCTTATTGATGCATACAAGAGTAAAGGTCTAGAGAAGTGGTCAAGCTCAATTTCCTTCAAGTTTTCATCAATTCTTCCTTGGGCAATCAGAGAAGTTGTAGAATCAGATCCTCTCAGGTATGTAAGGCTATGAATGGGTAAATTCGTACACACCCATGCCCAATCCCTCTCTAATTCATGAAAATCCATATGTTGATCTTATGGGGTTTTAACCCAATGCATGAATTTTCCTAATTTTCTACATGGGTATGATCTAAGAATGTTTCTATTATCGAATTATGACTCATGGGCAAGTTTTACAATATTTCAATTATCAATCATGTTTTGAATTTTATAAATTATAATGCCCATCCATGAGAAGTTCATGAAAGTTGAGACTTATGATGTATGTTCAAATATGATGAGATATTTATGATGAAAAACATGTTTTCAAGTTACCCATGTCTATGATCATGTTTTCAAGTGAATCAAGTATTTTCAAGCATGTTTAAGTATTGAGCAAGCCCATATTTTCAAGTATGATGTATGATTTCAAGTTAATTAGCTTACCACAAGGTTTTGGATTCAAGACTCCCAATTATGTTCAACTTATTGTATAGTTTGAGCCAAGGCTCCTCATGTATGATTCATATTTATATATTCATAATTATTTATCTTTGTCAATAGACAGTCTTCAGCTTCATTGAAAAACAATTGAGAGAATATGCATGTTTTTGGGAGTAGTTTCTAGCACCAAGTAGGCTAAGGGACAGTCAACCCTATGCCTCAGAACTACGTGCCAAAGTAGGTATGATCAGATTATTTTGGGAGCTCCTATGAGAGCTTTCCCCTGCCCCAAGCGTCCTTCAGCTTGATATTAATATCATGCTAGCGTACTTAGCCCTGGAAAGGCTTTGGACGGATCTGCCCACTTGATTGTGATAGTCGGGACCACGTAAGCTCTATTGTGGTAATGTCGGTTATATGATGAGTCTCTCATTGTTCCTCATAATTTTAGTTATGCACGTTTATCATTCAAGATATATATATATACATATATA
>JACEIK010004011.1:0-52261 GCA_018107945.1 Datura stramonium
AAAAATAAGAAAAAGTAACTACAGAGACACAACAACAAAAAATCTAAACAAAAAATCTTGAAATCTTATAAGAGAAACCAACTATAGTCTATATGTACTAAAAATTATTATATATTAAATGACTAATTTAATATTCTTCGTTTAATATTGAATATTTAATTATTTTAAAAATATATAAATAGTTCTAATCAAGTGATTATTTGCAACATAAATATATCATTAATTAAGATGTAATGTACTTTTCAAAGCGATTTTTTTTTTAAAATTATAAAAAATATCAATTGTACTTTTAAAATCATTCACTTAGAGAACACATGATATTATAATTAAATAAACTTTAAGTCTGAATATTGTAGTAACTCGGTTAGAAGTATTCAATTTAACAAACTTAAAGGACCATGTATGATTAAATATTAAAATAAAAATAAAAATAAATGTATCCTTAAATTAAAGAGATTATTTGAGGCTAAAACTCATGTATTGATGAATTACTAATAGTTTCAAAGGGAATAGTCCATTAATTAAATTGGCCTAGTTCGAACCTTAATTTCAATATTTTAAATTTTAATTATATATTAATATATATATATATATATATATATATATATATATAATTATAATTTATGATTGTGTTTTTATAAATTAAAATTTCATAGAAAAAGTGATTAAATAATCCTTGACAAAATGCTACTGTAAATCTAAAAGAAAAGAAAAAAGTATTGGCGAGAAAAGTTTGTCAACATTCTACTACACAAAATTTCTTGTGTATTGTTATCTTTTTATTTGCGATAGTATTCGAAATGTTATTGTGATTACTTGTCGGTTAATATGAGAATTTGATAAGTTATGCCTTGAAGATAGTCATTTTGCACAATTGAATTGAATATGACTTTGATAATTGTGAACTTAAAAAGAAAAAGCGAGATATTTCACGCAGACGGAGATGTAAGATATATTGATTTTATAAAAATAATACTACGAGATAGAGTAGTCATCACAAAAAATATCACTAAAATACGACATTTCTTATAGTGCTTATCTTATGTAAATTTATGTAAATATTATGGAGGAATGCAATAAACTATCATAAATAATCATTAATATTTAAGGGTTATGAAAGAGTAAAATAAGCAGTATTTGGATTATTAAAAATATAGAGTTATGAGGATAAAAGGTGTGAGTTTTATAGATGAGTTTTAAATTTTATGATAAAATGAAAAAATTAAAAGAAAAAGAAGTAAAAACGATGAATATATTTCTTGACCTTTAAAAAGTGTTAACTCATCTGTTAGAATAAATATAATATTCATGCTATAAGAATACATTGAACTTAATTAGTCATAAATAAATGTTAGATTAATTAAAATTAATTTTTTAAATTAAAATATTTTATTGTTTTTTTATTAATATTTTATTAATATTTTATTATTATTTTATTATGATATAAAAAGTTGGGGGAATATTGAAAATAAAGACTAATTAAGTTTTACATTAAAAAGTTTAAGAAATGACTTTTTAATTTCTTAACATTTCATATTTAATATAATTAAAAGAGTTAAAAGAAATTATGATTTAAAAATTAATTTGTATTTAAAAAATTACCTTTAAAAAAAAAAAGTCTACCAACAATTAATACACATAATGATTTTAATTTGAAAGTATATCTAAAAGAAAATTTCTTTGTACTTATAAAATAAATTTTCAAACTTGAATTTGTTTCCAAGTTGGAATGAAATATTGATACAATGACAAAATAGTATTTTGGTTAGCATAATCAAGTTTAATTTTAGATGGAGTGCATACGAAGTTGAGAGCGTACTATAAAAGTTGATGAACATGTTTGTATATACTATACACTAACAAAGTACTTTGTTATGGAGTTGGGCGTTGATTTTTCATATTCGTTTGTCATTCTATCTTCTTCATCTTTTGTCTTTCTTTTTAGATTCACGTATGTTCATTTTTTAAAATAAAAATTATGATTTTTATAGTTGAAAAAGACAACTAAAAAAAAGAGAGAAAATAGATAGGAAATTGAACCCAAAAAATGGTTTTAGAATAAGCATATAAAAAATTAATAAAATCAAAAACTCATTTATAAGTTGTTTCATGTTAAGGCATGACATACAAAAAAATAATTTTTGAACAACTACATCTTCTAAGCTTATTTTGGGATATTATATGAAATTTAACTTATACGAAAAAAGATATTAAAGCATAAATTTCTACACTTTTTGTCATTATACTAAAGAAAGGAAGATCTAAATATTGATAAGGATAAGTAAGGAGTCTCTTACTACAACCAACCAAACAAAAAATTATATAAAATGGGGTTATATAGAACAAAAGCGAAGTCGAGATACAATAAATACGAAAGAATATTAAAATACGACATAGGCCAGTAGCTTCCACATTAATTTTTTGAAAAGAGGACTATAAAACAAAATCCATTTGTATCAGAATGTTAATTTCTACAAGACATTTTAAATTTAAATAATTCTAATTTAATTGGACATCAAACGCCAAAAATAAGTTTTCACAAAATTTCCTTGCTCTTGCGAGATGGAAGTTGCGGCGGCCCATCTCACACACGGCGTGTGTATCTTATTCCTCTCTTCACAGCTTAGCATTATTCTCCATTGTAATGCATATACAAAAACCACAGCGTCTTCTCTATCAATATTATCTATATGTTTTAATAGATATAAATTATATCCATCTCAAAAAATTCTACCCGACAAGCTATAACAATGTGAATATGAGAATAATCTTTGTTTTACAATTTATTTATATAGATATACATGAAGAAAACACTATAAATTATCATAAAATTATAAATTAAATATTTAAAAGTTATGAAATGAAAGGTTCGTGAGTTATTGAGATTATTAAAGATATAAGTTATGAAAATAAAGAGGTATGAGTTATGAGAGAGTGCAGCTAACAAGTATTTTAAGAGAAATATAAGAAAAAGGTCAAAAAAATGAAAAAGATAAATATAAATCCTAACTTATGAGGGTGTCACTTCACTTTTCTATTACTTACTTTATAATATATATAAATTTATTTATTATATATTTACTATATTTTATTTTAATTTTTAGATATATAAAAAATAATTATTTTAAAATATTTGTTAGTTTTAAAATTTAAGTGATAAGCTGACCTTTTCTTTAATTTTATGCTTAGTATTTAAAATTATTGATAAAAAAATTAAAAAAATTAAAAAAATTAAAAAAATTAAAAATATTTTTATTTTTTTTATGTATTTTAAATTGAAGTTAGTCATTCCATCAGTTTTTAATTTCTTTTTAATAATTATATCAATCTTACGTTAACAATTAGAATAAATGCGAGTATACGTAATTCAAAAAACTTTGCCATCCACGTGTGATAGGGACAGGCTTGATAGCGTGTGGCACACAGAGCAGAGGGACGCGTATGTGTATAAATATCCCACTAGCTTTAACCAGCGTTGAAAGAGGGTGAACCTCATTCTGCCCAAGTTGTTGGTCAGCTTTCGTAAACGTCACTGCTATCCTAAGAATAATCGTCACCTTCCTCCATCCTCCTCCTCCTACTACTACTCCTCAACTATATATATTTAGTACGTTTAGTCCATTTTGTCATTTCTTTTTCTCTTCTGTAACTGCTGCACTTCTCTCCAAATTGAAACCACTTGAACAATATCAAAGTCTAGACTCCTCCTCCTGCAGATTATATCAGGTATTTTTTTATTATAATAAATCTTGATCTTTTTCTATCTGTTCTAGTTTGAACAAACTTATTTGCTGTTTGTTGTTGGCGGGAAGTGACAAGTGCGTAAGTTGGCTTGAACACGTTTATAAAAAAATAAATAAATTAGAAAGTCTTGATTCTTTTCGGGTTTTGATTTGGTTAACAAAGCAATGTTCTTTCTTTTCTCTTGTATGCTTTCTTGATCCATAGTTGTGTCAAGGAGATGAATTGGGACTTCTTTTTCTTGCCTCTCGGTCTCTATCAAAAGAAAAAAGTACTTTTTCCCCCGTGAATTTGGGCTCCTCTTTTGTGTTGGTCTTCCTCTGCAATTAAATAGATTTATATAGTGATTTTTTTGTACGTCTATCTAGCTTTTATTTGCGGTAGTTAGACTTCCTGGATCTGGTTTTTTTATTTTTGGGTTTCAGAGACTTGAAAATGCCATAGTTTTGTTTTCAACTTCCTACTAGTTTGAAGTCTGACTTGCAGATTTCAGCAAGAAAAATCTACTGTAAAATTTTTTTGGGTCTTTTACGAGAAAAAGGGGATAAAGGAGTCACGAAGAAATAAGAGTTTTTATTTGAAAAGCTTGTTTAGAATGGAAACTGATGTATCCGAGAATTGGAAGGAAATGCACATATGTTTCACACGTCATTAAAAAGTTTTCTAAAATTAATTTCTTCCCCTTGCTTCTTTATCAGTGGAACAAGGTCTCCCTTGTTTAAAATCAAGAGCTATTCTAATTTGGCAAACATTTGTAGTAAGATTAGAACTAATTATTAACCTCATATGTCAGATTATTCTCTTGTCTCGACTCTTAACAACATACAAGACATGTCATGGCAGTACTTTGTTCTTGTCTATCCGTAGCTTCAAAAGTAGAAAGCTTGATTGTCCTATGATAGAGGGTTGAAGAATTGATGTTAGTTGATCTCTGTATTTTCCACAGGTGGATTTCAGTGAAGCAGATATTAAGTGCTAGTGAGAAACAGCTTGTGCTACAGAGAATACTTTGTGCAGTGGCTTGGCTAATGATAGGCCTGTAATATGGACTCACACCATTTTTATGGATATGGTGTGACCAGTAGAAATTTGTCAAACTCTTCATAGCCTATTGTTAGTTCTCTAGAGAATAGACCGTCTGGAACCTTGAAATTAGATTCAGGAAAATCTTCACTTGCAAACTATTTTGATTCTGAGATCTTTACCACAGTAAGTGATTTCCAGGAGCAGCACAGCTGTACAGAGAATCTTTCAGGAGCTAGTTCTTCCAGTGATTCCTCGCTGGATTATAACCAATATTTCCATCGGCCAAGCCTCTCTGAAGATTGTCTTCCAGAAGGTCTGCTGGTTTGCTCTAGTGGAACTTCTGTACCTCAGAATACAGATCATAGTCAGACATGAAACATACTCTGCTGCAGTTGGAATCTGTTTTAATGGGGCCAGATGAAGATGCAAGCAATCCAGCCCCTATCCTGGAGAAAATAAGGGGCACAAACATCAAGTCAGAGGTCTAGAGGCATTGAACAAGGAAGCCCAAGTTTTGCATCAAACTCAACAATCACTAGTTTCCATCCTTAATGGAATTCAAAGTGATAAGCGAGACAAAGTAATGGAGGCTCGCCCTTGCAGGAATTGTTCCATCTATCAATCTGAAGCAGCTGCTTATAGCATGCGCCAGAGCTCTTGCTGAAAACAAGCTAGATGATTTTGAAATTCTGGTTGCTAGAAGGCGAGTGTTGTGTCCATTACTGGAGATCCCATCCAGCGTCTTGGTGCTTACATTGTAGAAGGCCTCATAGCAAGAAAGGAGTTATCTGGAACCACCATATACAGGACTTTGAGGTGTAAGGAGCCTGCTGGCAAGGACTTGTTCTCCTACATGCATATCCTCTATGAAATATGTCCTTATCTAAAGTTCGGGTACATGGCTGCAAATGGTGCCATAGTAGAAGCATGCAGAAATGAAGATCGGGTCCACATTATAGACTTCCAAATTGCGCAGGGGACGCAGTGGATGACTCTCTTACAAGCTCTTGCTGCACGACCTGGTGGTGCCCCCTACGTACGCATTACAGGAATTGATGATCCAGCTACAGTACGCTCGGGGAGATGGACTGGCGGCAGTTTCCAGCGGCTATCAGCAATTTCTGAGAAATTCAACATTAGGTTGAGTTTCATGCAGTGCCAGTTTTTGCTCCAGAAATCACTAGGGATATGCTTGATGTAAGGCCTGGTGAGGCTCTGGCAGTAAACTTCCCTTTGCAACTTCACCACACCCCTGATGAGAGCGTTGGCATTGAATAACCCCAGGGATGATCTCATTAGGATGATTAAGTAAACTGCCCCAAGACAGTCACTTTGGTGGAGCAAGAATCAAATACAAACACAGCTCCATTTATCCCTAGGTTTGTAGAAGCTCTAGATTACTACCATGCAATGTTTGAGTCCATAGATGTGACCCTGGGAAGGGACAGGAAGGAGCGGATCAATGTGGAGCAGCATTGTTTGGCTTCAGGGTTACCGTGAATGTCATAGCATGCGGGGGCAAGGAAAGGGTGGGCGTCACGAGCTGTTGGGAAAGTGGAAGTCCAGATTTATGATGGCAGGTTTTCAGCAATACCCTTTGAGCTCTTATGTGAATTCGGTGATAAAGGACCTCCTGAGGCGGTATTCGGAGCATTATACACTAGTGGAGAAAGACGGGGCTATGCTGTTGGGGTGGCAGGAGCGGAATCTAGTCTCTGCATCTGCTTGGTTTTAAGTATATGAAGTAATGAGAAGCACAGAAAGAGTTTATCAGTAACTTGAAGTTATAATTCATTATTTGGAATCAGAAGATAGGATTGATCAGGTAATCATACTCATGTCATATAGTTTCAATTTTTTGAACTCTTGAGTATAGAAAAATGCTTTATGGTTTAGTATCACAAAACAATGTTCGAGTTATCCTTGATGTTATTTATTTGTTAACCTTGATTCTGTAAACAATTATTTCTCGTCCTTGATGTACTTGATATGATTTATTGAGCAATTTTCGGAGAAGCCATGTTCAGTTTCTCTTAGTTTTATCGGTTTGAAAAGGAGATCATGTTTTTAGGCAAGGATTAAAACGATGAGTATATCAAACAAAACGGTATAGAAAATATTTTTTTAGAAAAATAAGTCAGAGATGGGGCTATAGGGGATGAGATCAAAATGAGTTATGTTGAAGGGTGGGAAGACATTAGTATCATCATTTATGGAACTTGTTTCCTACTTTCATTAATAAAGTTATTCTTCATTTTAAGAAACTTATTTTAGTAGAAAATATTTTGCAAAATTTTTACCAACCCGAACATGAAAAATTAAAAATTATTTTCTCCGTACCGAATGCACCCTTAATTATTTCAAAATAGCAAACTAAATTAAGTCGAAGTGCCCTAACCTTCTAAAGAGAAACAAAATAGTATTACTAGTTTAAAAAAGAGGTATATGGGTCGTTTTGAGAAATCATTTTTCATAAAATATTAAATCAATTATATTGGTGCATTAGATCTATTAATCAAATCAAACCTTCTTATCCAATTTTTGTTGTTTTTATTTTTTTTTTATTTTTATTTTTTAAATTTTTTTTTTTTTGTTCAGATCACAAGAACATTAGTGTTACTAAGATAACCATGGATTCTTAACTTTATACCGGTTGTTATAATATGAGAGCAAACAAGAAATATAGACTAAGCAAAAAAAAAATAGAGATAAAGATATTCTTTTTTTAAATATTTTCAAAATGAATATAATATTCTGAGGAAATAATAAAGAAGAACAAGAATATTATAGAAAAGAAAAAAGGAGAAGAAATTCTTATTTCTCTTGATGAGATAAAATACAATGAAGGAAAACCCTTCTATTTATAGGGATAATTTCACTATAATAAACACATATATAAACACATAATATATAGACTTTCACTATAATATAAACACCATATATCCACTACAATACAAATACTTTTATAGACATTCACTATAATACAAATATATTTATAACATATAATTATATCTCGTCTTTACAATTATATTATTCATGCACAGAAGTATTCAAGAAGAATATCATAAACATATGATCATATTAAGAAGTTGAAATCACGAGGCAAGTTATAAGAGTGAGGAAATACCATAATGATGAGAAACAGTAAGAGATTATTATCTCTGTCACGGGAGGTGTTAACATTCACCATAATATATAAGTTTCTTAATACAAATACAGTTTGTAGCCTTAATTTTGCCGGTGTATTGAGTTAAAAATACATATATTGAAGTCTCTCTTGGAGAAAGTGCACTTTTTACCGTGCGCCCTTCCGAACTTCTTCTGCCCTTTTTTAAAGATTTAATTAGGGGCACAAATCAAACTGTAAATATCCCTTCATTTGCTCAATCAATTAACTCTCCATCCCAAACTAAATCAACTATATTCATTCCGCTCAGGAGTCAGGTCCATTTCGCTTCAATACAAACTCAAAACAAACAATTTAGTAACCTTGAAAGGGAACCAAAAGTCGAGCAAACTCGTGCTTATGAGAACTAAACATCTAATAAAAACAAATGAACTTGAGCAAACTTGGAACTTATGATCGAGATCCACACATGTTCCAATCGCCGGAAAGAACGTCGACTTGGGTATGGTCCATTTTTCTATCACCAAACACCAGGTGACTGAACTTCCAAAAAATAAACACATCTATTAGTTTACACCATTGAAATTTACATGGTTCATATAAAGGATTCTTCTTTGAGAACATGAATGATATCTAATCCATGACGAGTTGGTAAAAGTTCACATGTTATTCCTCCCATACATGGGTGCACTGTAATTGCCATATCCACCTGCAGTGCTATTATCCTGCATGGAAGGAGGCGGAGGCCTTGGTCTGGCGTATTCAGCAAAGATGACCCATCCATCAAGGGAACTACAAGAGAAATGAAAGAGCATAACTTTTACCATCCTAGAACCAATTAGCAATTACTATATCATATAACATGCATCGACACATCCATCAACAACTATAAAAGAGGTGGAAACGCCAAACATATAAACATGGCCTCTACGGTTAAATGGTTGCATGGTTGGGTTCTCCACAGCGGCTCCTAACTACGCAGAAAAAGAAGAGAAGGCTCAATAACTGTACTGAGCTATTAACCCAACCATGAACCATCAGTGGCAAGGATGTACAGTATGGCAATGCATTCAATCCGAGAAATATACACCCACTGAGGAATAGCAAGTGGAACACCATGTATTAAGAGGCTGTAGATACCATTAACAGGATAAATGGGTTTTGGATGCTTAATTATCCATGTACATCACATATAGTGGACGGCCAAGAATTGAAACAGTAATGCATTAAATCTGAGATGACTATTCTTTTGGGTGGAGTCATTGTGAAAACTGTTGATCATGATCCCTATGCGAGATGACCAGGGTATGATCTATTACTATGTTGGTTGATATATAACAAGGGTTTTATTGAAGAACAAGAAAAGAAAGAATCAAAAGGCTAAGACGAGAATTGAATACAATTATCTAGAATGGGGAAAGGGGTGCCTATATAGGCATAAGCTAAAATCCTAATCTCATAGGACTATGATTACCTAAAATCCCTAATGCCCATAGGACTACCTAAAATCCTAATGCTCATAGGACTAGGACTACCTAAAATCCTAATGTCCATAGGACTACCTAAACCCTAAGGTCATCTGCTAACGATTATATGGGCTAACATTTTCCCCTCAAACTCATAATGCGGCATTAATAAGCATTGAGAGTTTGTCACACAAACGAAGCAGGAGCGTCGGCGAGCCTTCGTAAAAGGTCGATGTCTGCATTTGATGGAGCAAAGAAAAGAGGCGATATGGTCCGTGGAGATGATGACGAGTGAAGTGACAATCAATCTCAATGTGCATCGTCCGCTCATGGAAAACAGAGTTCTTTGCAATTTGCATCGCACTCTTGTTATCACGGTAGAGTAAGCGAAATGTGAACCCCGTATACACGAAGCCGAGCGTAACCAAGCGAGATCCAAAACACAAGGCGTCACTTAGAATGCATCGTATCGATGCGTGCCCTTCGATTTCCAAGAAACACAACAATCCCAAATTCCCCATGCCTTTATTTCACCTCCACAAGACCAAATCCCACAATCGAATTCCAACAAAACAAAAATCATATTGACAAAAGCAAAGTGAATACAACAAGTTAAGCAACCCCAAAACAACGATAAGAACAAATACCTAATCAAAATCCAAACCAAACCAACAACGCCCTTCAAAATCAAACCAACCAACAACGGCTCAACACAAACCAAACCTAGCAGCGGCGTCCAAATCAAACCAAACCAACAACGACGATCATACAACGCCGTCCAAATCAAAAAAAAATAAATTCAAGGCTTCGCCCCAGGCCCACTGAGCAGACACATGCCCCGTACCCCCAATCGGTATTTTGGCTCGTACCATGTTGAATATAACAAGGGTTTATTGAAGAACAAGAAAAGAAAAAGAATCAAAAAAATTGCTTGAAATTGAATGCAATGATTTAGAATGGGGAAGGGGTGCCTATATATGAAAATAACTAAAATCCTAATGCTTTCATGGGACTATGATTACCTAAAATCCTAATGCCCATAGGACTACCTAAGACCCTAATGCTCCTTGGACTATGATTACCTAAAATCCTAATGCCCATAGGACTACCTAAATCTAATGCTCATAGGACTAGGACTACCTAAAATCCTAATGTCCATAGGACTACCTAAAACCCTAAGATCCATCTACTAACAATTATATGGGCTATGACGGTATAACACATTTGTTGGGGGATATTTTATGACATTTCAAGGTACGAGTGGATCATGTTGAATACTGAAGGATGCTCTAGTTAGCTGGATTTTCAGAGTATGAATGAGAAGCTAGAGCTTGGTATGTTTCTCTATTAAGGAGAATAGGAAACTTTTGACGGCAAAGCTTACTTGATTTTATTCATTTTGGGAATAGCCCGTCTGATTAATGTCTTTGGTGCACCAATAAGGTTACTATTTGTCTAAAATACATCATTTTGTAAATTCTCATTTTTTGGCATTTGATTTCTCTTCTACCTGGCAGTTATGATGCTTTGAAGAGAATTTCCCAGAGTTAGGTTGTCTTCTAGAGGTTCATTTACAAACTATGACTTGAGGTAACATGTTCTTCATAAGATGTTTTAGCACAAGAAATATTTTCTAAATTGCAATTACGAAATTGTGGTATCGAAGAGGGTGAATTAAGTGAAGGACAATGATTTGATAGCATTGATGGCCATTACTAATGAATACTTTTTACACATGTAAAGAAAAGGCTCGCACCCTCAAAGCCTAAAAGTACTTGTTTTCAATTTTTGGAAAATATTTCTCTTTTAAGGAAAAGATTTTCTTAGGAAAACAATTTCACAACGGTATATGTCATACTAAACAAGACTTCCAAGTAAAATTTCAATCTATTAGTTGACATATGAATATATCTAATACAAATCTAGGTTATGAAAATTATATTAAGTACAAAACAGCATTTCAGAATAAAGTTTTGGACTTCAAAAGGTGTGAGAGAAATAAGACAAGTCGGTAATACTTTGCTTTCAACATGCTAAAAGTGTATTTTTAGTGACCAAAGAAAGAAAATATCAAGTTAATCCAAAAAAAGTGAAAAAAGAAAAGGACGAACATGTAATGCTACTACTCATATCCACCTTTGAAACACATCCATATGGGAGATGCTTAGTTTAAGAATTTGAAACTAAAATGCATGCTCCTTTGGTTTTATGTGAATATAGAGCTTAAGGTTCTTCATTACCATATTTGCTAGGTCTTATTACTCCTTTTACTTTGAGCTCTTTAGTCATGAAAAAAAGATCGAAGCCTTCACAATTGATGCTTAAAAATTATTGTGTTCTCTTGCTCTTTAGTCATGAAAAGATCGAAGCCTTCTATTGATGCTTAAAAATTAAGCTGTGTTCTCTTAATTATAAACTGAATAGCTATGAGAGCAAGCAGTTTTTAAAAAATGTTGGACATTCCAACCCAAAAGTTTGGTGTCCTTTGTCAAACTTTTCCAATGTTTAAGCTTTCTCAATTTCAAATCACAATTCATGTTTATTTCAATTAATACCAAAGGTGCCATACTCCGCTATTATCATGATAAGCACATTAATTGATTATTACTCCCGATCAAAAATAAAAATGAAGATGTATTATAATAGATAACTATAAAATATCCTTTATTATTTATTTAGCAGTGGAGTGTATAGGCGAAATTTTGGACACTAAGCTATACGCCTAAGTGAGGACCATTTCACTTTCGGTGCCGCTTTTCGTGTTGATAGGACATGGGGTTTGTGTTTTGGAATCAAATCTAGGATATGGTCAATCCATTTTGTGTACTTTAACCAAAATCTATAGAAATTCGAGATACAATGATTTCTAAATCAAACAAAGTAGGGTGAAACTATAATTTGGACATATGTTTTTTGTAACTTTTATTGTTGAAAAATATTTGTATTAGAAAGTCATCACTCAAAAGTTGTTCTAAAGATATTTATAGGTCATCAGCGATGAATGTGCATTGAACTTGAGAGATCCTATCATGGCCTATCCAAATAAATAGTGAAGAGATGCATTTGTACTTAAATACTCTCTCTGTCCCAATTTATGTGACATACTTTCCTTTTTAATTACGTCCCAAAGAGAATGACATATTTCTATATTTAGCCAATAATTTTATCTTTAAAATATTCATTTCACCTTTAAGGAGATGATTTACAACCACACAAACATGTATGACTTGTTTTATACCACAAGTTTCAAAAGTCCTCCCATATTTCTTAAACTCTATTCCCATTCAAAGTACAACACATAAATTGGGATGGAGGGAGTAATAATTAGAAATTCAAATTTTCCTAAAGCAATGGTTGCATTCCTTTTCTTAGAAGTTTCCAAGTAGTCCACCATAATTTAGGCATATTTTTATAACTCTATTTTAGATAATTAATTATTGACCCGGATCTTAAAATTACCGACCTCTAAATCGGCACACAATATCGAAGAAACCACTTTGAGTCAAGCAACTTAGCTATGCGTTGCTCACTACTTAGAAAGAACACTCTAGCATCACAACTCACTGTCCATCCATGCCCTTTATACCATTTCTGAGAATCTTCAAAAGTTGCATATCTAACAAAACCAAAACCACTGAATAACGGATACGATCTGTCACCACTCCTAATTTATAAAAGCATAACATACTACATAAATACATGCTTATCTTTGTTTCATCATTGCGCTCTCTCATGTTACGTTTTGCTTGAGTGAGATATGTAAGATACAAGCAAAACGGACCATTGACCACTTCACCATGTTTAGCAAATGCATCTCGAAGCCCTTAGAGGTAGTACGTTTGCTAAGACCTGAATAGAGGATAAAGAAAATAAGGTAGAACTTTAGCTACTAAGAAGTCACCAGTTTCATAGTCGGCTCAAGAATAGGTGTAAAGCCTTTTTTACTAGACAAAAACCAATGCAACTTGCATTTTAATGTTTGTATAAATCCTTGATGTCTTGGCTTTGACGGATCACAAACCCAACCTTTATTCCCGGAGAAAAATGTCTCACCTAGAGTATACAACTAAGAAGTTTTGCAAGGTGGTCTCAACCACATATTTATTTAAGAAAGGTAACGAGAAAACAAATTAGCAAAAGCTTCTTTCCCAACAATCAATAACTTTAAAGGCAAGAAGTACTCACAAAAAACCATGTACTATTCTGCCCTAATCGTAACCCCTCATTTCAAAAAATGGAGTAACAAGAATTTGAAAGAAGCCGAAGAACAATTTTCCATTATCAAAACCAACATAATAAGATACTAATTGAGACCATGTGAAGGTACAAACTAACAAATCCTGAATTAATAAACAAGTAAAGAGGAAGTTTGAAAACAATAACAGCAGAAAACCCCAGAGTTATAACATTATTACTTTTGAAAACATTGAAGGAACAATAAGCTAGTGTTCATTTATCAGCAAATACATCATAATTTCTTAATCTACCTCATCTCATTTTTCACAATATATCCAACTTGAAAAACAATAAGAAGAGAAAACCCAGAATTATAACATTTCTTTTGAAAATATTGAAGGAACCATATCCACCTACTGATGTTCATTTGCCAACAAATAAATCATTATCTACCTAATCTACTCATCGCATTTCTTAGAAATAGACAAATTACAAAATGGCTTTCAAGAAGGTTTGGATACTTATTACATACCAGAATAAAATCCAAAAAAAGGAAATCCTTTTTGGTTCAACGTGTGGTGTTTTTAAAACGAAATCTTTTTCTCAAGAATCAGAACTAAGAAACGGTCAGGACCTACTAAGGAAACTAAATCATGGAAGATCCAATACAAAATTCGTGATATTTTTCTAGTAAAGATATAGATTCATCCGAAATCTGAGAAGTGGAAACCTCCGAGCTCATATTGAACAACCTCTGAGCTCATACTGAACATTTACCATAAAGTTGCATCGATATAGCAGCGAAAAAACGTAAGTACAAACCGGAGTTATAACACATTTAAAATAGTTGAACTGCGAGGAGAAACCGAAGAAGCTTCTTAAGAAAAAGAATTAGGGACTAATGAGAACTCCTTTTCGGGGAGAAATGAAAAGGAAACTTACCGGAAACAAAGAGATTGGTGGATGGTTCAGCAGGCGGAGGCTTCTCTACTTGCGCCTGCGAGATTGAAAGGAAAGTTAGAAGAAAATGTAGAGAAAAGTGCCCACCAGACCTCGGCCTGCTACCGGGATCGTGGTTGCCGCCGCTCAGCGTGTTAAGGCCATTTTAAGTTTAGGGGTTTAGATACACAAACTATTAGGGGTTTTACAGAGATTAATTTGAAGAGGACGAAAGTAATAGGGGGTTTTATAGAAATATCAACTATCCAGTACTTTAGAGTCGGGCTACGGGTTTCAGTCCAATGGGCCATTCATCTCCGGTTTGGACTTTGGTATTGTCGATTTTGGAGTAAGGCATGATGTTTATAATTATGGAAAAATCACAAATATATAAATAAATAAGATCCATATTTATGAAATATATATATATATATTACTATTTATATAAGTTAGTATTTAATTATAAAAGATATCAGATTAGGCAAATTTATATTCTTAGGATTCGTGGGAATTGTGGCATTATCTTTCACTTTTTAGAAGATAGATAAACATGGTTATCACGTAAAAAACGCCCTTTTTTTCCCTTTTCTAGTACGCTACCTTTGCAATATTTTTCTCTCTACCTCGGTCTATCAATACATCCTTTTTGTCAGCAAATTTTGGTACTTCCTCATAGCAAATATACAGTTTCTCTCAATTTAAATCAATAATTGCACCCTTTTTTGGCTTCACAAGTGGGTTATCAATTTTTGTTTTCATCAAATTCTTAGAAAATTTATCTATTTTGCATCTGATCGGTTAAATATTGTTATTGATGATGATAAACACTATATAAATTGAGTTTATAAGATATGTGATAGTTTTTGTTTTATTAATGAATAGAAAACACTATATAATTTGGTATATTTACATTTTGTGATAGTTGTTTGTCTTTCTTTGAATGCAAACAATATATAATTTGGTTTATTTACTTTTGTGATGGTTGTTTGTTTTTCTTTGAATGCAAAACAATATAATTTAGTTTTTGTATTTGTGATGGTTGTTTGTTTTTCTTTGAATGAAAACAACATATAATTTGGTTTATTACATTTAAAGTAGAAAGAAAAAAGTAAGCGATCTTACCCATTTTTTGTTATCTTATTAAAAATATTACAAGAAAATTCGATTAGGACAAAACCTCGTAAGAGAAAAAAGAGTACATGTATCTAACTCCCTAATAAGAACATCTTGGAATGCACATAGAATCTTGTACACCATGTTCTTGAAAGTTGCAGTTGGTAGATATTTGGTGAATAAATCCAAGTCACATTGTCACTTGGTGAATCATTGCCGTTGATATCACAATTCTTTTGAAGCTCATTGTGTGAAAAGTTTTGGCGAAATGTGTTTCATTCTATCTCTTTTATGAATCCTCCCTTTAAGCGTATTTATGCATGCCTTATCTTCATGACAAATTGCCAAATTATTTTGTCGCGTTTCAAATCACATTTTTCTCGGGTAAATTTATCATTGCTCTTAGTCACACACACTCTTGACTTGCTACATTAGTGTATCAATCACACAAAAATATAGTACTTCAGGACCAAGGATTTTCTCATTCTTTTCTTAAGGTTGGAATAGATCCTTATTCATATTAAGTGATCAAACAACCATCAGTACTTTGGATGTGTTTTATCAATGAGCTCGTTTCGATACCATTTTTTGTATAGGTTGTTGATGGACAAAGATATCATTTGTTGAATATTCAATTTGCAAATAAGGTATATTTGGTCTTTCCAAGATCTTTCACCTCAAATTTCTTTAAATAATCAATTGCCTTTAGAAACTTTGCTGGAGTTCCGGTGGAGGTTTTATGTCATCATCATAAATAGTAAAGTACAACAAACTCAGGGTTATTTTCTTGTTTGATTTTTCATCATGCAAGGATTATAGACAAGTTTACAAAAACTTGTAAATGCTTGAGCATTTGAATCTTCAATTTTTTGAATAAAATTTATCAAATGATAACATTCATTAGTATTTAAATGCATGACATCTTTTAGTGTCTGGACTACGAGGTCAATAAACTTTACACTTATCAAGATGTATCGTTTCACTTGATAATTATTTCTACATCAGCATGCTTTAATAAATATAAATTCGAATCCTCATAATATTTTACAATATTGTGCGTTATATTGTATCAAAGATATTATGTGATATATCATTTTGTATCGATTTGCAATTGGACATAACTCATTAGTGTCACTTGGCTGAACATGGATTGATTGAGACACAGGACAAGGAGTTCCGAGAGAACCCCAAGTCGATCCATGGCATGAACATACATCTATTAACTCAATCCTGCAAATAAAAACGAAGGTTTAACATAATAGCATAGCGGAAGTCTAATCATTACATAACATCGAAGCCAGAATAATCATACATGACAAGCTAATTACTACGTACAGTCTGAAGCGTCTAATATATCTGATAGATTGATGGAACAATATCCCCAACTAACCCGACAAGTACGAAATTGAAGAAAGACATAACAACCCACAAATCTTGAATGTCCTCGGAAGATGAGGACTCCACCGTGCTAGATGAACGGAGTGCGAGCAGGCAGTGACTAAGGATATTTGTTGAGAAGATCCTTCAGACCTGTATCATGAGACGATACGGCATAGAGTATGCGGTGGTACGTGGAAGGTATCGAGTATGCGAGGTAAGTAAAATGGACATTTAAAAAATACATAAATATTAATAAGAGTAGGACAACATGATCATAAAATAAATATCATAATAATGCAACATAAGGCTCAAAGGTTTTTAAAACATTAGTAAATCATTTATAATCATACTCACGAGAGAAAAGCTTTATTATACATGACTTGAGCCACGTATATAATCATAATCATCGTAAATCATGAGAGCAGGTGAGAGATTCTTATAATCAACATATCCCATATGAGCACACATGGAGCCCGATTTGTAAACCTCTAGTCGAGAGGGCATTCGAATCTTGCCAAGGGTAGAATCATGAAAGAGGTGTGATATCAAAATAGAGGGCCCATTTGGGCAAACGGGTTGATAGCATTAGGTCCACGTCTTGACTACGTTGTGTAGTTACGAGACTCGGGGCATGCTTGGACCCCGGGTCTACTCGGAGATTAAATACCACTCCTAAAATATATATAGTACTCATAGGATAATATATATGAGATTTATAGGCTAGTTAAAATAATGATAATCATAAGCGTGCTTGGAAATACGTGAACTATCCATGAAAGTAAGGCCTTGATGAGTCGGCCATAATCATAAATCGATAAATCGTAAATTCATGCATACTTGTAAAATACTTATACTTGATATTCATAAGTTCATGATGAGCATTTGAGAGAAGTTATATCATAAGTCATAAATCATAATGGGTTAATGAACATCAAGATCAAAGTAGAATCATAACTTGATTTATTATGAAGCATACATAATTGGGCATAATTTTGTAGAAAATTTAAATCTAAATATTTATAAAATCTGCCCATGATTTAACAAACATGAATTTATACATGAAAAGATTGAACCCACATATAGATCATAAGGATTTCTGGGAGTGAATGCAAAACGCCATAGAATTATCAATTGAATTTCATGAATTAGAGAGATTGGGCATGGGTGTGATCAAATTCACCAATTCATAACGCTACATGCGAGGTCTGATTCTACCACTCCCTTGATTGTGAGAAATTGAAGAATTGGGGAAGAACGCCGATGAACTATGTTTGATCACCTTAAACCCTTAAACTTGCATTCATTAATAGGAATAGCCTAGAATGAACTTACCCCTCTTAAAACTCACTATTCATAGCATAAAGCGTGTAGTTTAGGCTTTAGGATCATAGGAATTACGGTTAAGCCCTTATTAAATTTGCAAAGGAAAACAAATTGCCGGTCCAACGAGGGGACTAGATGAGTCGTTACCTCTAACCACGAGTCGTCGCCTCGGTGTCGAGTACACTACCAAAGCCTTGTAACTCACCATGGGCAACACCACGAATCATTGCGGTAACCACAGGCTTCGTGGTCACCTCGTTAACTCTACCGCCTAAGCCTTGCCACAGGCTATGCAGGCGCACCACGGTCGTGGTGACCCATGAGATTAAGTGCCTTTATCCAATTCCTCCCTACCGCCCCTTCTCCGGCCACGGCGGCTCAATGAGTCGTGGGGGCGACCCCACGACTCGTGGTCATGTCCGTGAGGACTCAAAATAAAAAAATTTCAACTCAAGTCTTCTCCTCACCACGAGTCACTTATGACTCGTGGTCAGCTTCAACAAGGTCACAAGACAGCTCATTTTGTGACCTAGTGTAGAAAAAATTTATTTTCTCGTTTCAACTCTGAGAGTCGATCTTAGGGCCTCACAAGTATAATATTGAATGTCATCACTTTGATATTTTCTTAGGTACCTAATCCTCTCATGATGTTTCATAAAGTGTTATGTTGTAGGCTCTTCAAAAGGCACATTGCATCCTTATTATGATCATTTGATTCATTCTTTTTACAAAGATTGTTGCAATAGAAACCAATTGATCTACAATACTTCATTATATTGTAGATTATGGCCTTTAGAGGACATAAATCTAAGAGGAGCTTTTGTAGTTGAAATATAAAATTAACTTTGGGTCGGCAAATGCTTCAAGAATTTGACTTGAATTATTTTGAATGACATCATACTAATGATAATTCACAATACATTTCTTATACCGCAGCATTTCTACTCCTCATGTTAGAAAAATTAACATGCATCCCCAAATCTTCTTTGGGAATTCATCTATGTGCATTGTGATAGATTCATTAATCATATATCACACATCAAAAGTTAAAAAATATTTGTTTCCTATTACTGAACCAATTTAACGAAGGGGGATTAATTATGATTTGTTGGTCAACATATAAGTATTATTGTATGTAATATATCGTATCATAGACCAACCCACTAAGCTTTGTTCTCATAAGCATAATGGTTGCTTAAATATAAACCAGCATTATTAAAATAAATTATCTTAATTACACAATTTGAGAATTATTCTCTTAAGGCAATCAATATCTAGCAAGCAACTTTGTGAATGTCAAAGCTGGCCCAGGTTGACAATAAACGCACTTGTAACTATCTCATGGATGCATCTATTTAAGACATCACGTGGCAGGTGAATGAGCCCATATTCACCTTTTATACTTTTTTAATTTTGGAGAATTCAGTTTCAATATTAGTTGGTATAATCAACATCATGAGAACAAACAACATAAAAGATTTCTTATAGAATCTTCTAGTTCTTCAATAAATATTGGATACTAAATTAACACATCATATCATGATGACCAAAATGGTCATGTCAATTGATAACATTATCTGTACTAGCAAATTTCATATTTACCATGATATGTGTTATTTATTTTAGTGATCAATTTATTATATAATGAATTCACATCAATAAACTTCTGTTTACCGTAATTATGCTTTTATTTTCCCTCGCGGAAAAAGCGGGAATGCGACGTCTCTTAAGGGTAGATTATTGAAAAGTCGCCACCTAACGAAATTAAGGTGCGTTAGGGCACCATTCTAAGCTAGGTCAATTACCTAGGGCACCGAGTTGGGTAAGGGCTTTAATTACCTCGAAAAGGAAGGTGTTAGGCACCTTTGGGTCCACATGTGGTTCCCGGCTGTACTCATTAAATGGGGATTTTACTGAGTAGACAAATAAATTGATTTTAATCTATAATATTTTATATTTAAACTAATGTGATAAAGAAATAAATATTTCAACAAATAATTAAAAACGAGGAAGAAGTTTGAACAAAATAAATAACATTAAAATACATATAAAAGACAAAGCAACTAAATAAATGACAAGCAATATAACATTATAACCAAATAAATATCTTCAGCACTAGTTGTGGGGCCGAACCTCATAAAGGCGCCTACATATCCCTCAAGGGAATCGGGCGAACGTAGTTCTACCGGTTACCTAATGGGATCACTATTGCAACTTAAATAATATTTTGTCGTTTGGATTGGTCGTATTATTCAGCGAGCACAAATTATCATTTCCGGACTACCGCCTAATTAATTGATTATTAGTTTAAAGCGGTTCTAGGTGGAAAAGACTAGCGACTAGTATTTGCCTACCGTCCCAAGCAACGTCCAAGAGGCGTTGGACAACTATTTGGATTTTGGATTTAAAATTCCTAAGGCTTAAAAAAAAGGTGATTAACGTCAAACAAGTAGGTAAAATTCAAATAAACAATTAACACCGAGGAGTTTTCAAATAGGCCTCTTTATAACCTATGAGTGATTTCTAAAGAGATGAAGTAGATCCTACAAATATAGTTTCTAATGTAAATATGATGATCATATTTTAATATTAGCCTATGAGCGAATACCTTAACACAAGACGCGGTAATACTATTTTATTCTAACGGTCATGTTACCTAGATATTCCTTTCAAGAAAATAGACTATAATTAATCAAATTTCAGCGTTTGCCTAATTCTTGAAAGTGAGTAGTTCCCTACACCAAAGCAGTTTTTATTAGTTATCACACAAGATGTTAAAGATCAAATAATTCAAGATTAAAAACGCAGAAAAATATCTCATTCAAAGCGGGTTCATCAAACTATTGAATAAAATTAAGAGAATTATTACTTATGCAGGTATATATATTTTTTTAATTAACTAAATAATTCTTAGTTACGTCGGGCATTACTTCTTACTCTAAGTCTTAAAATCATGATTACTAGAGTCACAATAAAGTTGCATTAAAATGATTTTTATCAAGAGCAAGACATTTTCAAGTTATGATTGTTTGAAATCCTATAGACGTGATTTCTATTTACACATACAACGTTGATTCACTTAATCTCTTAGGGCATAATTCCTACGTGAGTTTGATAATTAGATGCAGTAAAGTAAAAAAGAAAAAAAAAAGAAAAACCCTCACTCCCAGACCCCATTCCACTATTAATCAGCATTTGATACAATTATTACAAGTTGGTAAAGTAAATAAATGAAATACATATATATAATAGGTAACTAATTTTCATAGCCATCCCTTGCAACTGTATTCTAATTCGAAAACAGGTTAAACAATAAAATAGCAAAAACATGTGTACAAATATATATCTGGACTCCAAAAAAAAAACACGGTGTATTTAATTTGAACACGTTATCAAAAGTAATCCATTCATAAATATTTTAGATTGCAGTTGATCATGCATACTACGCAATGAATCTAAAAAATGTGAAGAACATATAAGGATCTGAAAAGATTATGGCCCTTAGTAGCGAATTTAAATATTGAAAGTAGCATAGGAGAGTAAACTAACCGGTTGATTAATTATCGTATCGTAATTTCAGCAAAAAATGATATAACGAATATCAACAGTTCCAACAGAAGGGTATTTCGACGATTGGGGTCCAAACCTCAACACATCAAGATTACGAAATTGCGTGAATTTCGAGCAACGCTTGTGTTGAGGAAGATATAAAAAGAGTTGAGAATTAATTCCAATATTATAGGAAAAAAATAGTTATTGATTGTGAAGGGATCTTGGCAATTTCGAGTAGAAGTTCGGATTGAATGGCAAAATTTTCCTCTCCTGAATTAGAAAGAAGAGGATGCTTATATAACAAGGAAAATTCAAGTAGTTCCCGAAGAAAATTGTAGCACAATTATTTAAAGAAAATTCCTTAAATCATGAAAAGGATAATTAAACATTATCATTTATCCTAATCAAATAAATTGAATAAAGAAGATAATGATCAATCATAGAGAATTCTTTCCTTAGTTGACCAAGTTGCAAAATGTATAAAATATTTACCATAAAATAATTCAATTAAACACAATTATCTAAACAGCAAAAACGAATAAATATTATAATCGTTGCATAAATTAACCATATATAGATATCACAAATATATAATTAGCCATATATACTATTCTAGATATCACAAATATATAAATTTACCATATATATACTATTCTAGATATCACAACTTCTAAAATACATGAATGGTAAAAGAAGCAAATCACGGTTTACCATATATAAATAAATATTAGAGATTTTGTGACAATAATTATATAATAATTAAAAAATCATAAATCACTCATGATTTTCTTTGAATAAAAAATAATATGCCATAAAGAAGCAAGCCGTGAAGCTATTCGTAATTTCATATAAAATATATTATTACAAAATTATACTCAATAAAAAGGTAATAAATCACTCAAAGAAATAAAAAAAATAAGAATAAAATATCATAAGAAGTCAATTAGGAAGTTGATTAATGAGTCAATTAGATAGAGGCATATTCGAGTTTACCACAAACATATACTTCAATTATCAAATAATTAAAGAGGGCAAGTAAGAATTGATCATGACCAAATTTATTAATTAGCAAAGAATCAGCCGGTCATAATTTACCGAATTATCAAGCGCTTGTTAAAAACCTAAAGATGGGAAAGGGGACAAATCACTTGATGATATTAAACCATCAAAATGGGCTGTATTACAATTATTCTGAGCAACACTCAATTAAATTTAATGTCACCGTGATTGAATGAGTATTAAAATGATATAGTTCATTCAGGAAGGGGGTAAGCATAACCGGCCGTTGAAATAGAATTTATAAATATTCTAAAAATAAGCAATCAAGCTAATGCCCATGTTTGACACAATAAACCCATACCAAATTGTTAACATGAGCTAGAGAAATGAGGGAGGGAAAGAAGGAATCAATTCATTTAGAAATTACTTTTATAGTTACTTCAAAGTTGCCGTATATCATATGCGATATAAGAACTTCACATTACCACAATATGCCGAAATAGACAAGTATCAAAGTTGTAATATGATTTGAATTTATCCTCGTGGAATAAGAATCTTTCAATTACCAACTAGTACATAAAAGGCCATGAACAATCTATATCAACAATGACAGAATAAAGCTAATTCCAGTTCAAATTAAAGTCCTAAAAAATCAGATTGAATAATGAATGAAATAAAACATGTTGAGAAAGAAGTATTAATTTTAATTGCGAGGAAGTAAATCACGAATGCAACACCGAGTAGCCATAATCGAGTATACAGAAAATTTAGAGAGGACACACAACTAGTCAATTCCAAATATTTTACAATACCAAATGCACAATAGATTCAGATCGTTATTAAACATGGCCAAGGAAACGCCAGGTGCGTTGTTGTTGGTGGATGTTTGGTGGTTTTCGATTTCACTGGTGGGTTACCAGTGGCGTTTCGGTGGTGTCTTTGTAAGGTGAGAAAAATAGTGGGAGAAGAGTGAGTGGTGGTTGGAGATGGTGGCAGAGGGAGGTCACCGGATTTGGGTTCTATGCGGCTTTCCGGTGGACTTTCCGGTCGGCAATAAGGTGAGGTGAAGCGAGAGAGGCCGGGTGAATGGAAGAGAAGAAGAGAAAGGTAGCCATGGTGTTGGTGATCCGGCAGTGAGGAAGGTGCGCGCTTGATGTTGGCGGAGGGTGATTAGTTCTTCTGCATTTTCGGAGGTGAAAGCCGGCAGCCCGGACGTGAGAGGAGAGAGAGAGGAAGATGGTTGCATGTGAGTGCGTTGGGAAGAGGGAGATGGAGCACGGCGAGTACATTGGCGGTGGCTTGTCGCCGGTGAGGAGAGGTGAGGGTAGGTGGTGCGGTGGAGTTTCGCGGAAGAAATGAGAGAAGAGGCGGCCAGGTTGGGTTTGGTTTTGGTCGAGTGGTTGTGTTTTTTGCCGAGTGGGATGGAGACGGCGGGGCGGCGGGGGCACATTGGTGTTGAGAAGGCGGAGGGTGGTCGGTGAGAAGGCGTGTAGAAGAGGGGAAAGGAGGCTGCTAGGGTGAAGTGCGGCCCAGTTACTGCTAGGAAGAATGGAGTGAGAGGGAGGAAGGTTGCTGGCGTTAATGGAGGTTGGTGGCCGGTGTGAGGGGAAGAAGAAAGGGAATGGAGAGAGGTGTGTGCTGCGGCGCTGAGGTTGGTTCGTCGTCGGAAAAAAGGAGGAGAAGGGAGCGGAGAGAGAGAGGGAGATAAGGAGGATGGCGTCGGCGCTGGTTCGTGGTGGTGCGGCCGGTGAGGTTTCCGGAGGAGAAGAGGTAGAGAGGAGGCGGCTTGCTCTTGGTTTTGGAAGAAAGGGGAAGAAATGAGGTTAGGTTTGGGTTTGGGTGTAGGATAGTAGAAATAGGAAAGGAGTAGGTTTTAATCTCATGTCCAGTAGGTTAGGTTTGATGAACGGATAGGATTGATCCTTAGATTTTGGGTCGGGTTATGGGTTATGGGCCGTCGTATCCAAATTAAATAGGCTGATCTAGTGGCTGAATTGGTATTTAAATTGTAACTAGAAATTGATCAAAGTGGCTAGAATTATCATAAATTAAATAGAAAATGGCCAAAATTGATATAAGTGAATGAATTGAATTGCAAGCGGCTAAATTTAGAATAAATTGAATGAAATTGAATTTAGCTGCTATTAAATTAATAAATATACACTTTAGATAATTTAATAAAATAATTTAAGTATAGAAATCATATAAATATTATTAATAATATAAATATACCCTAAATTTGATTAAACTCTTGTAAATACCACATAATTAAATTATTATATTTATAAATAATTTTATTACTAGAAAATAAAGTTAAGTTATTATTTAAAGTATATTATTAACATAAAAAATTTATAAATTCGAGTAAAATATTAGTCAAATAAATTTGTAAAATTTAGTAAAATTATGTAAATAGTTTATTAAATAAATATATATTTCAAGATAAGGGCACATATTAAAACGAAATACATTATATACGGCGTAATTATTTAATATCAAAATTTAAAATTAATATGAGTCATTTATATGTAACTTGAAATAATTTTCACAATATTATGATAATAAATTATTTTATAAATACAAAAGTAAGTCGAATGATTTGCGTAAAAATAAATAAATAAATATATACATATATAAGGAGCATATTAAGGCATAGGTAGGTCAAAATTGGGTGTCAACACGTAGCATATACTTTATCATGATTATATTTATAATACAAATTGGGTAACCTTTCATATTCATATTTTTTTACCCATAGTAATTTAGATATTTAATCTTTCAATTATTCGTAGTCTCAATACGATAACCATTTTTATTGTCGGTAAACTTCCAAGTTTATTATAACTTGTGTTCCGATCATTAATAATTTTATATATTACGATCTAGCATGAATGGTGTTATCATATATAAGCTCTTCGAGAGACTTCAATTTATTTTTCACAATAAGATATTGTTTGGGCACTACGGGTATTTATGATTCTTGTAGATAAATAAGTAGGCTCTTCTGGAGACCTTAATTAATCACTAATTTATATTATCAAATCTTTGCTTAGATACTTTTGGTATCATGAAATAAAATTTAGACCTTGTTGGTGTCATGAAATAAATAATATTGAGTTCCAAACTTCATTATTTTAAAATTTTACTACCCAGTAGATTGTAAATTTTATTACTTTAGAAGATAGAATTGTAAAATTACTATTACATAGTCTTAATACTTCTGGGTAAGTTGCAAAGTATTTATTATGTCGTGAGTGCTTGATCATTCAATTGATTTCTTACGCGATCTGCGCTTGCAATCATGCTGGCAAAAAGCGGGAGGTTTTGGTAGATTGCAAATTTTACTATTTTAGGAAGTAAGTTGCAAATTCAAGAATAAAACATAGAATATTTAAGTCTTTTTAAATTTTACCTCTTCTAGAGGTAAGTCATGATATCTTCACAACCAAGAGTATGTTCCTGTTTATAAATTTTGTAAATCATTTTTACATCCTTCCTGATGGATCTATATCAAATCTATATTTGTAATATTTATCAAAGTTCTCATTCTAAGGAATGGATATAATCATTTAAATGTATCTTAATCACATTAAATTATGATAGCTTAAAATCTCTTTTATTATATTGCTATTTCGGAAGCAAATTAGTATATATAACGTAGAGAATTTCTCTAACATATTTTAATTGTAATTGTAACAAGCTTACAAAAATATTATCACTTCTAGTGATCATATATTTCTTGCAAATTCTCATTTGCTCATTAATAGATATCAAATTAACATCATATATTTTCACAATATTGTTCTTCTAAAACAAATAGATTCTTACAATTTTATTATAAAACATTCTGTACATAGATTTATGATATTTATATGACACACCTCACCATTATTTTGAAAGGTCAAATTATTGCACGATGTCTCCCAAGCGCGTGCAAACACACATATGGTTGTCAAGTAATATAGGATTGAAAGCCCGATTATCGTTTTTAGAGACTTCTCAGTTTTAATCGTTACAAGGTTATTACTTTATTTTGCTATTCTAAAGCTGTTAAAATGGGGATTGATTTCAAGAATTAACTATTGAAACTTTAAATGTAAAACTAACTAAAACGGTTGCAAGCTTGATTTTACTTTGATGGTGATGAAAATCTAGGGCAATGGTATTTAGTTGGTTTAAGTTGAGTTTTCAAGAGCGTGTACTACACTAGATTAATTCTTCATAAGATTGCTAATTGCAAGTTACTATCCCATTTCTTGACACTATCCCTACCATCCAAGAACTATTTCATTTTCATGAACCTCAACGCCTATATCCTTATGGTTATAGGAGAAACATGAGAAAGCGATTATGCGTACTCGTATTCAACTAAACGGGATTGAAAGATATATCCTCATTCTTAAGAACAATTTCTATCCCTCTTACCAATGGGTTTGAGGGTATTTGAATTTCTATTTTGTATTTACCTTTAACCCTTTCGATTTTCTTTCCCAAGTTCTATCGAAAGCCAACAGGTTTACTTATAAGGTGATCAGTCTCATAAATAATTAATTAAAATAAGTAAATATAAACAAGCATAAAAGAAGACTCTAATCTAGATAAATAGTCTTTCAAACATCAACCATTCACCATGGCCAAAACCCTAAAGTATGAGTTTAACCACTCATCGACAAGTGAAAAAATTCACATCTAGTCATCATCATATAAAAGTAAAGACTAAAGAGAATAAACCTAGAGTAGAACTTGGTCTTGCTTCCAAACAACTTAAAGCCTCTAAAGATGAACTATGTAATATTAAACTGAACAAAAGATAGTCGAAGAGCATCGGAGAACCCTAACAAACGCCACACAGAGGATGTATAGTTAAGCCTTGAAATGGCGCTTCATCCCTCAACGCTTGTCTTTAAAATCAGCAATTTCAGCCCCGAGCAGGTCTGGCGCGCGTCCCCGCCTATCTACTTGCCAGACTTAGTCAAATTTTCCAGCAATTTTAGCTATGGGATGGACCTGGTGCGCTTCCCTCACCATCTCGCCAAGGACTTAGCCAATTTTGCTACTCTTCTAGCACCTATGTCGTACCACTCTCACCATCTCACCAAAGTGTTAGTCAAATTCTTGCACTTTTAGACCCTTACCGGTGCGTGACCTCCTTTATCTCATCGAATTTTGGTGATTTTCTCTAAGCACGGGAAGCTCACCGGGGGCTCCATGCCCCATCTCGCCAAGGTGTTGAAATGATCATCCTCTAGAGTTAAGGAACTGGCGTGGGGTTCCAGCCATAACACCAAAAATGATAGAATTTAGTCAAGGAATTGGAGATCAGGTGTTGGATGCGGCCATGGGCCGACAGCCGCTCTCGGCTTCTCAAATCTTCAACCTTATTTATTTTGGGTCCTTTTCCCTTGATTTCCTACTCAAACACCTCAAAATGTTTGTTAGTATACAAAATACAAAAACATATGAATATATGCATTTCATTAGGATTATGAACTCAAAATAAGGTAAAAGATAGAGAAAAACAAGGCAAATGTGCATAGAAATATGCCCAACATCATATCACAACTTTATATTCCTTTATTTTTATGGAGGATTTATAATATTTATCAAATTATATTGCACGCATGTCGAAATGACGTTTCATATCACTTTGATGACAAAATTACCTTCACGTTTTGAAGGTTTGTTTGAGTGAACCCATAGTGTTCTTCCCTTTTATTATTACCACAAATATGACTACTATTATTTTATCCTTTGTCAAACCCACGTTTATTTGTACAACCACAATAATTAATGTCATCTTTCATACTTATCATTTGTTCCTACATTCAATTCGGGGAATGGGCAAATTGATAGGATAGACATCATAATTTTTCTTCAAAAGCATGTTATTTGCCTTAGTCATCTCATTATACTATCAATATATTACATTGAAATTTGAACTAACGTCTTATCATAATAAGGCGTATTAGGCCCGAAATTTGGTGGGACTTGAACCCAATATGCCCATCAACACAAGCATTGAGACTTTAACTTGGGTATTCTCTCTCTTGATTCATATATGAGTTATAAAATCTAAAAGAATATAAATATTAAATAATAGCATACCTCCTTGAAGTATGATACAATAACATACTATTTTTAATCAATCAGGTCACTATAAAATCTGCAATATTGCCACCTATATTTACCGTTTTCATCCTTATCATTAACCATATATATATAGAGAGATGCGTATTTGAAGTCAAGTAATCGAACTTGAGGAATTCAAAAGATATAAACATGGTAAAATGTTTACCTGGAACATGGAACTTATAATGGCAACGTGAAGTTCTTGAAAAAATACAATAATTTTCATGTCTAAAAGTGTTTCTTATTGAAGAGTGTTACTTACTTGGAAGACTCGCATAAAGCTACAATATTATCAATAGTTAAGTATGTTACAAATAATATTTTGTTATCTCAGTTGGTTAGAGCATCATGCTTGATAACGTGTAATAAAATAATAAAATAGAGAAATAAATATTAATAGAAAGAAGAGTTATTATTTCTCTTGAGGATGATTTTACAATGAAAGAACCCCTCATCTATAGGGATAATTCATCTTTTCTCTAAAAGATAGACATTTACTATAATACAAATACACACATTCACTACAATACAAATACCTTTATAGACATTCACTACAATACAAATATATTTGTAAAACTTTTTATAATAAATATATTATTTCTTTTTGCATAATGACCCCCCTCCCAGCCATTATAGCACCCAGAGCCACCTAAGAGCGGGGCGAATCTAAAATTTTGAAAATTGAAATGAGTCCCCAAAATAAATGGTGCGAGATGAACAAGTTCCAGATGGGCTAAGTCACAATTGGTGAGCACAAGTGCAGGTCCGCCATAGCCAGGATTTTCTCCACCATGCTTGGAACCTACGCAGGGTAGTTGGTCACCATTTACTTGATGAGTAACATCTGCGAGAATTACGCAATGTCGTTTCGGTTAGGATTTAAAAAATCTATTCTCTCAAAAAGGGCTTAATAAAAATGCCCAAAAATAAAAAATAGACTTTTGGAACAAGAAGAGGAGCTAAAAGGTAAAGATTCGTCCTCCATAGTTAGGATTTTCGGCAAGAACTCGGGGAATCGGTGCAAGCATGCAATTGAGAATGTCTCGATAATAGCTTAGCGCCTAGGTAGACTATGGTTTACTCACTTTTTGTGTTAGACTTTGATTAGTTAAACATAACGTACGTATAGTTGATGTGCTTTTGATGGGTAGGATAGAGACTTGAATCAATTGTTATTAAATATTCAAAAATGGTAAGATTATGAGGATGAAGAATTAAAAAAGAGGTGGTGATATCCCTTAATATGAAGATCCAGTAAGTTATGGTTGAAGAAAATCATAGTCAATGCACGGGGAGAATGTGAGCAAAATAATTGCAGGTAGAAAGACCCAGTTGCTATAGTTGAATATATTCATAAGTCTATACAGTTATACATATAGTCATTCTTCCTAAATGGTGATCTTGAATGGAAAGTTATATAAATCAAAGTTATAGGATGGGGTAATTGAATGTTTAAATGAGGGATGTGATTATTACCAGACGTGATGTAAAACTCGCGAATTAGAAGGGTTAGACTTTGCAATAACCTATATGTTCTGTAAGTGATAATGTAATGTTTGGTCTGTGGGCCCATTGGCGCAGTCATGATTACTTGTTAACAAATAATTGTTGAGTGAACTTGTTATGAATGCTTTGCCTCTAAGGAGTGGGCGATATAGTGAAAAGTATTAAATTATGGAGAACGATCAGTAGGGAATTGGGAAAGAAGCTGAGGTGAATGGCCGAATAGTACCGTTGGTATCGATCGAATGTGTGTATGAGATATTGTATGATTTGAAAAGGCAAATAATTTATGTGATTGGTGAATCGAGGCTTGGGGTAGAAGGGAGAGGGCTTGGATGAGCGAGAATAGTACGATCGGACTCTGAATGGGGTTGGAAACATGGTGGATCATGAGGAGTGTGCATCCGAGCGAGCGAGTATGAGGAGTACACAAACAGGTATGGCTAAAAAGACCATGCAGGTAGGTGTAGTACACACGCGGGTAGGATGAGGGGTTTCATACGGTTGGATGTACGAGTACATGAATTTCTAGAGTCCCTTGCATGTCACTTGGTGGAAGGGCAAGTATAAGACCCTCGTAATGTACAATGATGTAATAGAGGCGTATGCCCATCATATCACCTATAGTATGATTGTGAGACAGAGATGATGGGGGTATGATTTAATAAACATACGAGCTACGAGGACGAGATGGTGGGGGTATACAAGTGTGATACAAGATATACCATCATGATTCGGGTTTGACGATGAAACATGTTTGGAATAACGTACATGACTATACAGTTCAGGTATAATATCTTATGACATCTTTTTGGTATGGATACAGGTATGTGCATATACTTTAGTATTTGGAAAAATTGACTCCCTCGATATATGTTGATGACTTCTTATATGTACTTGAATTAGTTAATCTATATTTGCATTTGAATGCTTGTTTTAATTAGTTTAATGGGTTACGGAAAGGTAGCATGACGGATTTAACAAGAGGTGGTGAATTACGGTGAGACAGCGAGTAGATTTTATTATTTATGTACCTCACTAAGAAAGATCAGAGAATCCTGTTGATAACTAAATAGGTTAATAAATGGTAGAAACGGACTTGGTCAATCACGGCGAAATGGTAAGAGGTAGTCATGCTATAAGTTTATGGCAGAATAAAAGCAGAACTGGATCAGGAGAAATCCGGTTCTTGGATGGGATAGCGGCTAACGGTGGACACATTTCCTTGACCCACGGGATGCTTGTAGCGGCTTGAGCCTTATTTGCATGAAATAGAGAGGGCGAGATTGAAGGATTAATTGCGGCTAGACTTGTAGGGTAATTGCATGAACCTTGATGAGACATAAGAGACGATAATGTAGTTATTAAACTTAGTGGGTTGTTGCATAAATAGAATAATTGTTGAATTTAGTAACGTTGATTGTATATCGATTATTATCTTTATTATGTTAACTAACATTAATTAGGTCGATGATGTCTACTAGCATGTGTGGTATACTAATACTACCTTGCTACAAATTTTTGGTGTAGGTTGTGGTAGGTTCGAAGTCCCTTAATTGATGTGGAGTACTCGGCATCGACTTCCATGTTCTTAACTACCGAGACGAAAGTGTGTCATTTTGTCTTATCATGTATTATTAGGAGCTCTTGTACACATCTAAACTAGTCTTGGGAGGTCAAGGTTTTGGGAAATTTTATTATATTTTCCTAATTATTGTTGATTGGTGTAGTTTACCGAGAAATTTTTGGGTATTTTATGTAATATTCCGAAGAGGGTTCTCCTATCGAGTAGAGTCAATGTAGGTGCCCGCACGACATACTTATTGGGGTCGTGACTTCTTTTTGAAACATAATTCTTTTTTTATTAAAATATTATTTTAAAGAACTATTTATTTTTATTTCTTTTCTTTTAAAATTTTTTTAATAAATAAAAAAGTAAGAAGTAATCTTCTTTTTCTTAATCTCGTGTTATCAATTAAAATAGAATAATCATGTGCTTTTAAAAGCTGATAATGTAGGTCATATATATAAATTATAATAATCTCATCATTAGTTTTTATTTAAATAGTAATTAATATTAATGATAATTAAAAATATATAATTAAAAATATTTTTATTAACTTAATCTTTTTCAAATTGAAGTAGGATAAACATGTTTGTTAATTTTATCTTGATTTTAAAAAGTTAAAATGAAAAAAAGAATCAACAAAACTTTATCAAGAGATATTTTAAAAGATGTTTGTAATTCAAAATAATGTAATAAATTTTTCGTATTTTATGAAATTATGATTATTATATCTTATGTTTATCTTTTCAATTCGAGATAAGATTAGAAATAAAAATATTTTTAATTTTTTTAATTTTTTTAATTTTTTTAATTTTTTTAATTTTTTTAATTTTTTTAATTTTTTTAATTTTTTTAGTATATATATATTACAAGTATTACAATATTTTTATTAGAAAATAATGTATTTAAAAAATATATGTTCTATTAGGAAAAAAACACTTTTGACCTAAAAGTAACGGTAAGGCAATTTTTGACAAACTATAATAGGTGTAATTTTGGATCAAAACATTGATGGTAGGGACATTTTTGGAATAAACTATTAATGGAAAGCATTTTTATTCAATTTCATATAATTTAAGGACATTTTAACCCTTTTTCCTAATTCTTTTATAAGGTTAATAATTTCAAGTAACTTTAAATATACATGATTAAAGTTGTAAAAAATAATGTTTGATGTTATAATTTTTTTTTGAAGTTTAACATATTGTTTATGCAAGAAAACTTCAAATATCTTTAGTTGAACTTCAGATATATGCGATTAAAATTTAACTTGTGATACATTTTGTATTTAAACTTCAGATATTTAGTCCGGCAATAAAATTAGTTGAAGTATATCATTTTCAGCTAAATCACTATATTGTTAGTTCATGTAAAAACAATGCAATCGAAATAAATACGGACAAAAAAAAGAAAATGAAAGGCAATCAAGGCATAGAGAATCCATCGGATTTAAGTAAGTGCATTTCCTAGACTTGCAACTCAAATTTTCCTCTCAAATAAAGATGCAATCAATATAGAGACTCTGCTTACTTCGCCCATGAGTCCTTATCCCATTTCTACTTAATAAATTAAGAGAATTTTGTAAGGAATTTACAGAAAGTGCAACTTTTAAAATGAAATTTAAGAAATTTAGAAGAGAAATAGAAAGATAACTTGCTTGTGTAGTAGTATCACATATTTAATTACGGCAGATCGACGAATTGCTCCATAGTGAAGAAAGCAAAAAGGAGAAATTGGTCTGTGTCTGCGGAAGAAGAAAACGTTAAAATCAAACAAATGAATGAGCGAATGAGGAGAATTTTCATGCGTCTTTTCTCATTAACAATATCATCTATTTGTACGTAAAATTTAATCAAATCACTAACCTACTAGAATACCGAAAATCCAAATCAATTAGGTCTAGAATTTCTACTAAATTTACCATGTACACACATTATCAAATATACATATTACTATGTTTATGTTTAAAATCCCCACCCAAGTTGGGAGTAAATTTCATGAATGGTCATCCAACTTTATATTTATTACTCAAAAATCATTATTCTTTGTTTTATTACACAAAAATTGTTTAACATTGCCTCATATTTCACAAAAGTAATTTTCCCAAAATTTAGTCAAAATTTTACCCAAAATGGGAGAGAAAATAAGAAAAATATCCCTTATGTTTAAGGTAGGTATAAAATGGTCTCTTGAATATACTTTTTGAGCATTTTTAGTCCACTATGTTACTAAAAAAATGAGCCCTTTTTAATTTCATATATTTATCAAACTCTACCTAATAAATTTAATGAAAATCAAGCCAAAAGTAGAAATAAACAAACAAATAAATAAATCTTTAAATCTATTTATCATTAATGTAAAATATTTACATTTTTCTTACTTACCTTTTACCAATATACTATTTTATTTAATTAATTTTAGAAGTTTTTTCTTTTCTTTTAACATAATTTTATTTTATTCATACTATCTATACATTTATTAAGTAAATAATATAAATTTTAAATTATTTATATAATAGTTTCTGTGAACATTAGTATCCTTACATTGAGATCCTCATTTCCACTATATTATTTTTAGTAAATAAAAAGTTATTAAAAATTTTAAAATAAATAAAATATTTTATGCATATATTTTTAAATCTTTATTTAAAATTTTAATTGTCACGCCCCACCTTGGGAGACAGGACTGGCATACGGTACTTACTAGGATCTGGCGGCGAGGCGGCTAAGCTGGCACTTCTGGTGTAGGGCTGGCCTTCAACTCTTAATCAAGGAAACAACGGGTTATATCTGAGAACACCAAACCTGCCTCCCAGGCCGACAAGGCCTTATAGCCACTGTAAAAGAAAATGGCTAACAGAAACAAGTAATATCGGGAATCCTATGCGGGTCGACAAAACCACCATGATGTCTAGTTATGACTGTGAAGTAAAATCAGAGCTACACTAAACTATGGCAGACAAGGCCGCTAATGCGACTAAATAAGGACACGCGATCGCGCATACATTAAAGCACATATAGGCCCCACACAACCCGATAACGGCTAACCACGGGAAATAGATACAATCGTAAGCCTCTAGGGATAATATGATGATCGGGACAGGGCCCCAACCTACCCAAAAACTATACACTCAAAAGGGATAAACCTCCTTTGTCTATAAGCCCCGGAAGAAAGACTCTTTGCTCGGTGTAGTGTTTGAAAGCTACGAGGACTTGCTCCTCGTCTATTCGTACCTCACAGGAAGTAATGCATTTTTCCGAAGGGTGTCGGTACACTATGTCTTGAATATGTAAGAGCGATAGCGTAAATGACTGAAATAAAGAGATAGAACTGAGAACAACTGAAAGAAAGGGATAGAGATTATACTTGGGTAATAGAACACTTCTTGTCTAACTACTCAGGTAACTAAGCAAACATAAACCTTACGTGCCCACGTAAAATTTGAAGGTACAACCAACGAAATAACCCGTACAGGCCCCCATAAACTCGGTGAGTACACTTCCGTCTATATACCCCTATCCAAGATCACATTGGGTCAACTAAAGGCTATAACCTTCCTACCACCAATCCCTGAGTACACAGCTGAAGGCGGCTACTGGACACGAGGCGCAAGCGCGAGTTTGGTGGACTCACGATATCTGCACCCACAGCGCCGGGCTCGACGGGGGGTGTATATAAAACCAACAATGGCATATGAGGATCTGGAACCCCATCTTCGTCCCTGGCGGACGGCATACCGCTCCATGAGGCGACGTCATCTCACCCCTAAACGGGCATCGATATAGCTAATAACCTTTGGGGTCGGTCATGAAGGCTATAGAGGCATAATCCATCCCAACTAATAGCAAAACACTAATCTCGGTAATAAAATAATTAATCATAATAGACATGCTTATGGTATTTTTACTGGAATTCAAACTGAGTCATTATGCTACGAAAACTAACTTGCCAAAGGAAACTGCCTTAACATACCTCGCTCAGCGATTACTAATTAAGCTGGCCCGAATTTGATTCGTATTCAACTGCTCTTCTCAGCGCAATGTTATTAAAATGAAGTACACTACATTTAAGACCTCCTACCTCAAGAATCGATTCTGGATCTTGGCAAACTCGTGCAAATCTACTGATCAAGACATCCGACAGGAAATTCAACCTTTCGTCAAGCATGTGCCCTCATAGCACCCAAGAGAATTACCCCATATGCACTCATAAGATTCAAAGCACTAAATGTAGGGGTATATAGATACGATTAGCTCGCTCTCCCAAAAAGAATTCACATGCACCGTGTCATGAACCATAAGCTTGCCCTAATAGTGTTTACTCCGCTAATATAAGGATGCATGATGTAAGATCGTAGGACTTAATGGTTATAATGCAAGCTAAGGAACTGAATAAATATTGGGCTAGCCAATAGCAACAACTAGCTTCCCTAAGCGCTTTTAATACATCCCACCTCATTACGGACATTGCTTCTTCCTCCATCCTCTCATTCTTGAATTTTATTCTTTGTTTTTGTTCCCATTTCTTTAAGAACACTCGACTTACTAGCAAAGAGTATTTAAGCATCTTTTTTTTTCATTCATTGATTTTCTTACTCTCTACTATTAATTAATCAAATTTGACAAGTGCACCTTTGACCTTTTCTTTAACTTTCCGCTTTCCTTCCGTTTCACACTTCTCACTCCTTCACTCTTTGGGAAAATTATTTTTCTTAAGCGCTTAAGAGTTTTGGATCAAATTCACACGGCTAATGAAAAGAAAAAGTTAAGCTCGGTTTTGTATCTTTCAAAGAATAGGCTAAAGGCTCGATGAGGCTAACTAGGATGTAACATTCAAGGTAGGTACGATGAGGAGAAACTTTCGGTTCATTCAAAGAAATGCCTACATCCTTTCCTACAATCCACATCCTTCATTGCGTTTAGTATACACCGGAGCAAGTTCTAGACACTTCACAATAGCATGAAATAGTCGAAACCTGAAAAACACCACCCACATTTGCACATGCTCAACTTAAGACATATTCCCACGGACTCTTCAATCATTAATTACAAGAATTCACCATTAAGCCTCGATCACCGAATCGAATTCTAGGGCCTAGGTATCTCAACATGTTAACACATTTGCATGCTTTCCTTTTGAATCACACTCATCTTACAATCATGTGTAACACGTAACAAGAATGTCGAACCATTAATTAGCAACACGTTTGGAAAACAAATGAAAGAAAGGAAAAAAAAGAAAAAAGCTACTCCTATCGACTAAATTTCTCTTAAGACGGTCGTCATCCATCCATCATAGGGAACAATCGCTATCTACGACGTCGGTTCAATGGGACTATTCTCGGAAAAAGCACCAAAAATAAAAACCGAGAAACTCAACACAAAAAATTTTTGACAGAATTTCGATAGAAAAGATAAATATAATTGAAAATTTACACAAACACACACAACAACGGCAACTAAAGATTTATTACAACACCAACTACCACAACTTCATCGATTACGAGCATGAAACACGAGTCACGGGGTCTGAGTGCTTTAGCAAAATCCACAAACAAACACAAACACAACGGCTAGCACCTAACTACTCCCACCCCGCACCAATCGGAACACTATCTGATATTCATAATTGCAATTTAACAACAAAATTTGGGTGGTGAAACTCCTTATCAATCAAAATATTCAATTTCCTCATCGGTTGCCAGTGCCTCATCTCCAGGATCAGAATTCCCCCGCCGTCCTGCGTCCAGGCTCAATGTACGAGTCCTCCCCGCATGTCTCCTCGTTAGTAGGGACGTCATCATCCAGGGCTCCATGATGGGCCCCACTCGACATAAAGCTCGGGCATTCTCATTGAATGGATAATCCAACTCAGTGCCAACAACTCATCCTCCGTTGCGGGCCTTCACCAATACTGCAGCGCAACATCTGCATCCCATACATTTAGGCCATGATCATCCAGAGTATGTCGCTCGGCTAGTGTAGCACGGACCCATAGAAGTAGTATCCGGTGCCTTGGTCTTAGTAACATCACGCACATCACGAGGGATGTAGTCTAAGGCCTCCTCCTCAATACCGGCCCCTCGGGGAAAGTGGTGAGCGAGATCACCAAACCCACTCACCGTCACCCACACGTGCAGACGGGCTCTCTTCGTGGCGGAGATGATCACCGCTAGCGGTAATTTCTAGCCCCTTTCATCAGCGCATACACCGGACAAACTCTATCTCGGGTGACATCGGTCATGGCACCCAGGGATCAAACACGAGCAAACAATTTTCAACCTTATCAGGACTCTCTTTGTTCATCGGAATAGAAATGTACAGTGTGGGCCCTTTCCTTGTCCCCTACCCCACCTGTTGTCGATCGAGCTCCACATAATGTGTGTCGTATCCACGTAAGGTGGGTGATGTTGAGTGACGGAGGACATGCGCGTCTATGTCCCGCGCCCCCAGGATTGCATTTAAATGGTTGGGTTCAAAGGTGACCACCTTCCCTTTGATCTTGATGGTGTGGCTGCGCAAGGTCGGGTTCCGGTTAGCAGAATTCGGATAAGATGAGTGCACTCTCTGGATTCTTCAAAAATGAAGTTTAGCCCGGCGGTGTTGATCTGTGTAGAGAATCCACAGGAATTTCTGTTCTAGTGGTTCTCGTGCTATCTGCTCCTCCGGGAAGTACTTGGTTTTACTTGTGTTTGGCAGACCATTTCTTCCCCTCATTCGTCACAGCTATGGTTCCATCTTGTCGGTGTTTCCCTCGAAAGCGGTGGTCTTCTTTGATGCCCCCTTACCCGAGTCTCAATCTTTTTATGTTGGCGCCAAATGTGGATGCGCCCTTGCCTTTCCTGTCTTTCTGACATTTTTCCTGTACATTCAACACATGCAGTTCCAATGTTATTTGAGCCATAGTTGGCTACGACTAAGGTTGGGCTTACTTTGATCACCCCACTTAGTCATTAGTCGTGATCAACACAATTCGATAAGACATTCATGTTTTTCAATTCTCAACATGCTTAGTGCATTCATACAAGTCGATGGAACAATTTATTTGTACTACTTAGACTTTATACAATGAATTATGAAAATTCCTCCATCGATTCAATTATATCATGCGCCCAGGCACTTCACAAATTTCGCACAACGAAGCCTATGATAATTCACTATTACATCCCCGAAAATCCATGTACCATAGTATAATCCACTTCAATCACAATATGTTTGATTCAAACAACATGCACAACTCAAAATATCACATTTTAACTCATTTCTTCTTCTTCCTTTCAATCCTCAACCCTAGCTATCAACATCGTAAGAATTTCAACAATCATTACAACTATTGAGTTAATCTACTCATCGATCCTATGAACATCATTAAATCATAACTCAATTGATTACAAACATATTAATCACTTAGGGCAAGGATTTCATCACAAAAACATGTTCAAGAATCGAAATATTGAGCAATAATAAGAAAAAATTTAAGAACATACCTTTACTTTGATGAAATCGAAGAAAAATAGAAGAAATTTGCTCACTAGGTCCGTGGAACGTTGAGGGAGAAGGGATTTTGGGGTGTTGGTCACGGAGGATTTGAAGAAATGGGGAAAAATGAAGGGATTTAGGTTAAAGGGGAGTTTCGCACGGGTTTACCGGTGACAGACGCGAAAGACACCTCCGATGATGTGTCCGCGGAGGGCCCCGTCGCGGAGGCCATGCTCGTGACACGGAGCTATCGCGGAGGAGTTCTTGAATTTTAAAAAAAATTCTGGAATAACCTCGCATGCATAAAAAGGGTAACGTGGAGGCCCTCCTCCAGCGACGCAAGACCAACGCGTTGGCTCACTTGGAATTTTCCCAAATTTTATTTTCTTGCAGTTTTTTCCTTTGTGCGTTTTTGTATTTTGGCCCTCCGTTCCACTTGACAATCATCTCAACCACAACAAATTTATTCCCAGAAATCATAGGTTGCCTCTCAACTATTGTCATTATTCTCCTTTTTTTCTTTTTCCAACTAATCCTAACTACATTACACTTCAAAAATGCTTGGGTTGCCTCCGTCTGCGCTGATTTACGTCGGCGGCTTTCGGCGCTTTTCATCCTTCATCATCTGCTAAAGTGATAGACGTATTCTCTCAAATAACGTCTTCACCTAGTAGTTCTTACATCTTTGCCCGTTAACCAAAAATGTGGCACTTTTATCCCTCTTGCCACAATTCCCTTTGGAGTGTGGAGTCATTCTCACCACTTCAAAGCGACCACGACCACTTGAACCGCCTTCCCAGGGAAGAGTTTCAACCTCGAATTGAACAACAACACTTTTTGCCCTGGCCCAAAGATCCGATGCACCATATGCCTGTGGTGCCACCTTTTAGTTTTCTCTTGTAAATTTAGCACTTTCATAGGCGTGCCATCGAAACTCATCTAATTCGGCCGAAGTGCATCAGCCTCTTCATACTTCCACACGCTAGCTCCAGACCCATATTTAGCTTTCTTACAGCCCAAAAAGCTCGGTGTTCCAGCTCCACAGGTAGATGACATGCCTTTTCATAAACCAATCTATACGGAGAAGTCCCGATGGGTGTGTTATATGCAGTTTTGTAAGCCCACAATGCATCGTCAAGTTTGCTTGCCCAATCAATTCATTGTGCATTCACTATCTTACGTAGAATGCCTTAATCTCTACATTTGACACCTCCACTTTCCCACTAGTTTGGGGATGATACGCTGTCGCTACTGTACCGCACCTGTATAGCTAGCAAGTTCTGAAACTTGCATTCACAAAATGAGCCCCTCCATCACTTATAATAGCTCGGGCTGTCCAGAACACAGTGAAAATTTGCTTTTTCTCAAATTTCGTCACCACCTTGTTGTCGTTCACCCAGGACAAGCTACTGCCTCGACACTTAGACACATGATCAGCCTCTGCAGGTCTAGCGATTACCAAAGAGACGGTGTAAACGGGCCCATGAAGTCTATTCCCCATACATCAAAAACCTCAACTTCTAATATCTGCTGTAGTGGCATCTCCTGTCTTCATGATTGTGCACATTCTTTGACATTTATCACACATTTTTACATATGCAATAGAATCTACCGAGCAGTGTAGGCCAAAAGAAACCCCGAAGGCGTAGCACCTTGTGGTGTCGCTCTCCTCGGTGAATTGCCCTCCATACAATGATGAGTGACAACTCCTCGGTACTTACCACCGCAATACGGCTTTCTAGGATACATCGTCTCATCACTTGATCCGGTCCCTACTTAAGCAGACATGGCTCATCCATATGTAATATCTGCAATCATGTCTCACCTTCTTTCTTTCTGTATTAGTAGCCTCCGGTGGGTAGACTCCACTTACCTGACAAGTTCACAATATCTACATACCAAGGGATTTCATCTTCCCTTATTGCCAAGAGTTGCTCATCTGGGAACTCTTCTTTGATGTTATCACCTTCCTTCACATGCGAATGACTTTCCAATCGCGATAGGTGATCTGCCATGATCACCGGCTCCTTTATCCCGAATCTCTAGGTCAAACTGTTTTAACAACAATATCCATCTGATTAGCCTAGGATTTGCATCCTTCTTGCCAAACAAATGCCGAATTGCTTTTGCATGATCAGTATATACCACTTTCCGAACCAGCCGGTAGGATCTAAATTTGTCAAATGAAACGCCCATCTTAGCATCTCCTTTTACGTGACTATATAATTGACTTGGGTACGCGTCTAGTGTTTTTCTTGCATAATAAGTGGAATGAAAAATGTTATTCCTCTCTTTGCTATCTGACTCCAACAGCCACATCACTTGCATCACACATCAATTTAAAAGGATGTTCCAATCCCAGGAGAAATGAGAATAGGCGCTTACCGAACTTCTATTTAGCTCCTCGAATGCTTCTACCACAGTCCTTGTCAAATTTGAACTTCACCTCTTTTTCTAGCAACCGGCATATCGGTCTAGAAATTTTAGAAAAGTTCTTGATGAACCAAATCTGTAAAACCCCTCATGTACGAAGCTGAACACCCTTCAGCTTAGTTTGGTGGTAGTAGCTTTTCAATCACCTCAATCTTTGCACGATCGACTTCCAACCCTTTACATGACACCTTATTGCCAAGGACGATACCCTCCTTGACTAAAAAATGACACTTCTCCCAGTTGAGCACCAGGTTTGAGTCTTCACATCAGGCTAACACCACATCCAATGTGCAACGAGACATGTAGCAGGCAATTGCGAAAGCAGAAAAGTCATCCATAAATACCTCGACAAAATCTTCCACCATATCGTGAAGAAAGATCGCCATCATGCTTCGCTGGAATGTGGCTGGTGCATTGCATAGACCAAATGACATCCACTGAAAAGCATATGTCCCATAAGGACATGTAAAGTGGTCTTCTCTGATCCTCACGGTGCTATGGCTATTTGATTATAAGCGAAATATCCATCGAGAAAACAATAATACTCCTGACCTGCCAACCTGTCCAAAATCTGATCAATAAATGGAATAGGATAATGATCTTTCTCGTGGCCTCATTGAGCTTCACATGAATTCATGCAAATTCGCCGGCACAGCTGTGCGTGTAGAATCGGCTCATTCTTTTCGTTAGTGACCGGTCATCCCTCCTTTCTTTGAACGCATTGAAGCTTGGGCTAACCCATTCACTGTCTGAAATGGGATATACCACACTTGCATCAAGCCACTTGATCACTTCCTTCCTGACTACATCCTTCATCATAGGATTCAACCTCGTGATGTTGCCTGGAACTTGGATCCCTTCAACTTCTATAAAAATCCTGTGTGTGCAAAAAGTTGACTAATTCCTACGATTTCGACATCGCAACCCATTTGCTTTCTTACCTCTTACGGACCACCAATGCATCTTTCACTTGTGCCTCTATCGGTTTTGCGGAAATGATGGCGGCAAGGTGTCATCTTCCCCCCGAAGTACATGCGAGATGTGGAGGCAATGTCTTGACTCAATTTTGGTGCCTCCTCAATTGATCAAGCACAGCAACGGTTCCAAGTACCTCATCAACGGCTCAAAGTCCTTCTTCTTGAAGTACCATTTTGGCTCGTTGAGTACGCACCATCTTATATGTATACTTGTCCCCAAAATGATCGTAGCCACATGGACTCTTCAATGGGTCTTGTGAGTCAACAATGCGAAGAGTTGATTCACGATTTAGAACAGCGATTGTTGATAGCTCCTCATAAAGTAGTCGGTAGCTTCATGTGGTATTGTACACATCAAAAATCTCTACTTTGTCATGCTGCATGGTTAGCTTCCAATGACCCACGTCAATCAGCTTTCATTAGGTTTCCAGAAAGGGCGTCCCAAAATAAATGGGACTTTTGTCCAGACTCGAAATCAAAATTATAAAATCCCTAGGAAAAATGAGGGAGCCCACTTGCACTAGCACATCCCATAATACCATCGAATTCGGCCAATGAACGGTCGGCTAATTTCAAGATCACAATAGTTGGTCACAGAGCTGCCCGGCCCCAACTTCTTGAACAAGAATGTCGGCATCAAGTTTATGCTTTCTCCCAAAATCACATAATCCACAGTTGAATAGATTTTCCAATTGTAATCGGAATATTAAGCTCCGGGATCCTTGAGCTTTGTTGGCAATGCGTTACGTATTCGAGTGCACTCCTCGGTAAGTGTTCTTGTAGCAAACTCCGTCAATCTGCTTTTGTTGCTACAATGTGTGATGTACTTGGCATATTTCGGCACCACATAAAACATCAACTTAAGGTAAATTAATATGTACTGTTTCATCACTTTCATGAATTTCTTGAAGCAAGCTTCCTCCTTGTGCTTCTTTAATCTCTGAGGAAATGGGGGTGGTGGTCTTTCTATCTCTCAGTTGCCTTTTCCTTCCCACACATCATCATGTTCTCCATCTTTTCCGCCGCTCAGTTGCTGAGGTGGCCTTTCTAGTTCCACCTCCTTGAGTTGAATTCCACTCTTTATTGTAACTGCGTTATTTTGCTTGGGATTTGGGTCGGTATCGCTTGGTAATCCTCCACCTTGGAGTCACGGTGTTTTGAGCTCAGTCTTGTCAAACTGATACTCCAATGCCTTTGTAGCTAAGCTATGATTTTCATGTCGGTCGCTAATTCACATAATGTCGGCTAAATGCTGCTTGATTAGCTATTATGGTTTTGAACATATCCTCAATGCTCGCTTTGGGTGGTGGAGGAGGTGCATTGTTTCTCTAATGAGGCGAAAATTTTGATGCCCCCCCCTTGATTTCTGCACGCCCTGATTTGAACTCGGTCCTTGATGACTCGTACTCCCCCAAGAAAATTCGGATGATTCCTCCAAATTGGGTTGTAACTGTTGCCATACTGTTGATTATTATTCCTACGGACGTTCCCAACAAATTTACCGAATACGGATTGGCACCTGATACCGGTGAGTGTTCACTACTTCCACGCACTTCACCATACGTGTTTGCATTGGCAGGGGCTTGTGCACGGCTCCAATCTCATCTTCTTGAAGTGGGTGTTGAGTTGAGCCCCACCAGCTTGACTATTTGTCTGTGTGGCGCCAAACCATCCACCTCAAAGACTCCTGCGAGGTTTTCTTGTTCCTCCTCGAGTTGAATCGCATTCCATTCTAGATTTCCTTGTGAAATACGGTTTAGCAAAAGTGTAAATCTCTTCATGAGTCTTCTCCAATGCCCAGCCCACCGAGTGCTTGAATCCTAACGAGAATCTTAGTATGTGGTTCCAAACCTTTAATGAATGTATGCACCAACACATCATTAGACTGGTGATGATGAGGACAATCCCATAACATTGACTTGAACCTCTCGAAGCACGATACAAATTCTACGCCCCTCTCTCTGTTTGAAACATCGCTTCCTACAAATCACATTTGTCTTCCACGATGGAAGAATTGTATCAAAAACTCTGAGATCATCCAAGTAGTGATAGAATTAGGTGGTTCGGCTTTCAGCCACCTCTTTACATCTCCCCAACGGTGAGAATGGGAATAATGTAAGCCTCACATAGTCGGAGGATGATACTCCGAGGCGGGGATATAGGTGTCACTTATCTCCAAAAGATTTTGGAAGATGTTGTTGTGGATTTTCATAAGGGAGACACATGTAAATTGCCATTTAAAATTGTGCAACAGCTTGCATCATAAATGCATGAGCTCGAGCCTCCCTCAGCTCACAGTGCATAGAAATCACTGGATGTTACATTATTTGCATGTGGGATTCCTGCCCTTTGCGGACCGGTCTTCTTTGCCGTCTCTTGGGCACTAGCGCCGCCTGTCCGGTGATTTTATTCTTTGCTCGAAATTTACTTTGTCTTAACAGCTGCGGCTTCTTCTCTAGAACTTCCATTCTTAGGCGATGAAATTGTATCTCTGGCTCTATGAATGAATCCACCAACTCCTTGTCTCTTGTCAACGTTCGGAAAAAAATCCACCCAGAAAGGCTAAGATAAAGTTGTCAACACTTATATTGAACTTGTAACTAACACTAAGAAAATTAATTTACAGAGCTTGCTGAATACAAACATGGCGTAAAAAACTGTTCGGACCAAACTACATGCAAGTGCCGTGGTCGTACAAGTATTAAAGTGACTTTATTTCAATCCAAGTATCAATCCCACAGAGATGAATTACGGTAGTAATTATCCTAATTGTTAGTGAACGATATCGCTATGAAGGTAGACAACCAAATAAATAATGTTTTATGAGTCAATATTAGTAGTTAATAAGAACCTAAGTAAAGATTGTAATTTAAAGAGTCGAATAATAGCAATGAACAAGCTGAGGTTAAGGCAAGCATGCAGGGATGTAATTTATTAATTAGAATCGATCAATCTTCTCTTTGGTTGTTAGTTAGGGAGTAATCGCTTATGGATTGGATCTTTCGGCTCCTATCTAATTAAAGAATCATGAGACCTACATTACACATTTTACGCGTGATGTAAGAACCCCATGCTCTACCATACATAACAAATATCATAAATGACTAATACGACATTCAGATATATTTCTATTCTAAACGTAAATCTTCTCTCAATTTTCCCAACTAAGAAAAGATCATATCCCACGAATCCACATCTATCCAATTAATTTTTCTTTCAATCAAAATTGGACTTCTAAGATATACATTAACATTATTAAACATTAACGTAGTAAATACAAGAATTGATAGAACAGCCATTATAGAGAAGATGAAAACTGAAATGATTAATAATTACATTTCACTACAATTATCCTTAACCTCGTGAGAATTGAATTAGACACTGTTTGTGGATTAAACATCTTCAAACAAGTAGAATACATACAAGCAATTGAAATTAAGAGAAAAAGAAAGAGAATTAACCCTAGAAATTATTCCTTTCAACTGCCTGCTAACCACGTTCTTGCTCCAAAAATGTCAGAATATTTAAAAATAGAAACCTAAGTGTGTGCTATTTATTAGTGAGAATTTTTCTCGGAATAACAAGCAACATGACACGAGTGTATCGCGGAGTAGTGCCTCCGTACCACGGCCTGTCGCGGAACCCACTTGGAACTCGCCTTCCGGGTAAATGCACCTCAGCGTGGCACGACATGTATCATGGGCACTGCCTCTGTGCCACGGTGCTATCACGCACTTGGCCCGGAACAGAGTTCGGATAATCACCCTCCCAGCGTCTGGGTGTGTGAATCTTTACCTCCAGTACACGGAGGTACTGCGCACCTCCACTGGAATTTGACATAATTTTTCCCTCCGGGAAGAATACCTCCGCGATGGTAGCGTGACACGGAGCCATCAGCGGAGCCTATTTAATTTCCATATCAACTTTTCACTTCTTGCTTGATGTCCATTCCCACTTCACCAACTTGTAGATTAGCTTCAAAAATTCCTTCCTAACTACAAAACAACACTAGTCATGTTGGTTAGTATAAGATTCACATTTACATAAAAATCACATGCATAAAAATCACATGAGAATGCACACATAAAAATAGATAAACAAGTAGAAATGAAGTATTTGAGTATCACTTGGGCATGAAATTCTGCCCAAGATCAATTATTTTCTTTCAACCAGTGGTAGTAGGGTTCAATTTCTATGGTCTCTATTGACACATAACAATAATGTAATGAGTGTACATATTGACATTGGTCATCTTTTCCCATCGGATAGACTCATTACGGTCTATTACATTATTTTTCATCACTAATTATTGATAGCTTGTATAAACTCTCCAACTGAGCTACATGTTGGATCAATGGAACTAGAGATGATAATAATGATATTCACTTGGTTTAAATTATTAATATACTCTCCATCTGAGTTAACCTTAATTTTAATTTATTAGAATGAATAATCTAACAACACATATATGTATTGTATGAGTAGTTCTTTTTCCATCAAAATTTACTATTAAAGATACATCTATATATGTGGTGTGTTATGAATTTTAATATTTGATGTTACATTACTTTGATTTATTTCACATACATGTTATATTACTTGAATAAGAAATCATGATTAATAAATAGTTTCTGCTAAAGTGGTCTATTTATTTGGGATCATTGAAGATTCTTATTTTATTTTTCATGTGAAATTATATTATGCATGGATTGAGAATTATGATTAACAAAGAGCTTTCATCAAGCGATTTATTTGATTAAGTCACTGATATTCTAATGTACCATGTATAAATTGTTCATATTCAAGTGGTGTTATAAATCAATTTCTATGGTCTCCACTATTAATTACAAGTGAGATAATAAATTTACGTATTGACTTTAGGTCTTCCACCATAACAGATAAATTTATTACAAGTTCACTAGGTAAAATTTCTAGTAATTGACAGCATGTATTAACTCTCCATTTGAGTTTATATGTTGAATCAGTTTTAAAATGTTAAGACAGATATGTAAAGTGGTAGTCGATATTAATTCATGTGGCAAGTTAGATAATAAATTTGCGTGTTGATTTAGGTCCACCTCCATATCGGATAAATTTATTATGGATTGTCACAACGTAAAATCACTAGTTATTGATGACAGTAATGAGTTTACATGTTGACATTGTTCTTCTTTCCCCATCGAATAGACTTATTACGGTCTATTACTGCGGTTTTCATCACTAGTTATTGATAACGTATATTACCTCTCCAATTGAGTTACATGTTAGATCAATGGAACTAGTGTTCAATAATTATATACAATTGACTAAAAGTAACAATTTACTCTCCAAATGAGCTAGTTTTGTTCTTTTTGAATTGTATTAATCTTGCATAATTTATATACAGTGCATGAGTAGTATTTTTTCCATCGAAAATTACTATTCAGATGTATGTATGTATATATATTGATGAATGCAGTCTGAATTTAATTATTCAAGTTTTTAGCTTATTATGATCTATTTAATATGTTATATCTCATATTCCCAACAAACTTTATCCAATCCACTTACTACTGCTCAAGAATATATTTTTTCTCAAAGATATGACATTAATTTAAAGAATGCATTGTATATGTATCTTTTATAAGAAAGAATTTAGTTTCAATTTCTAAACAATTAAGATATGAATATTCAGTTTATTCTTCTTATAACTTTTGTGTTATTGAACTTGATAAACTTTTTTATCTCTTGTGATACATAAATACATGGCCTTTTTATTATCAATATCTCTCTTAAACAGAGTAATATTAATCTATCCTATAAGAGAAAATATTCTTTAATATTGAATGAAACTTATGTGGTCCACCAGCTTTTAAGTCATTTATTCTGGATGGGATTTCGAGGTTGGATAACTAATGGACTTGAAGGTTCATTGAAAGTGAAGATACTACTAACTTTTGAGTCTTGTTTAGAAAAAAAAAAGAATTAAAATATATTCCTTTAAAAGAAAATAAAGCTAGTGATAAGTTTGAATTAATCCATTCTGATTTGTGTGGTCAAATGAGCATCTAGGCAAGAGGTGATTTTGAGTATTCTGTGTCACTCACAGAAGATTACTCAGGATATAAATATATTTATTTGATACTCCATAAGTCTGAGTACTTTGACGTAGTCAAGGTATTTACGACGGATGAAAAAGTATCATGAAAAATATATTAAGTCACTATGATCTGATCATAGTGGCAAGTACCTCTTTGGAGAGTTCATTAATCACTTATCAGATAGAGGGATTGCAATCAATTTTCTACTTCAGGTACTATACAATAGATTGATATAGAAGAGGAAAGAAATAAGNGATGATAAGATTAATGATTGACTTATTCATTTTTATTTTTTTTGTCTTGGGATATTCTTTTAAAAACTCAAGTTACATTCTTAATTTAATTCTTTCTAAGTCGGTACCTTTGACAATTATGAATTGTGAATTTGACGTAATTCCAATTTGTGAGATGTTCATATATGGAGTTGTCCAGCACATGTGTTGAAAGGGAAAATAGATAAGTTGGAATTAAGAACGAATATGTAAGTGTTTATTGGATATCCAAAGAAAACAAAAGGAGGTTTATTTTACTATCCTAAATAAAATAAGGTAATTGTTAATACAAATATCTGATTTTTAGAAAAAAGGACCATTTAATAAACCATGTTCCTAGAAGTAAACTAGTTTTATAAGAACTAAGCAAAGAAATAACGAATGAGTCATCTAAAATTCATAAGTTCAAGAACATCTAACCAAGAAGTCAGAATTACATTCCATTACATTTATGTAGTGGAGATATGTTAATAGACGTAAGAAAATTCACTACCTCATAATAGTGGGAGTGATGTTGAGCAAATAACACTATATGAAGTCATTAATACTTCAATACTGAAAGGTAATGAAGAAAATATTAAGACTCAAGAACATTATAGTGTGACAATAGTAGTGATAGTACTTAATCATAGTGGGAGAATGATAACCTAGATCGGTTCAGTGTATACTATTAGGAGAGTTACATGATAGAATCTCTGAAGATACTAATACAGAACCGGTCAGTTACGATAAATTATTATTAGACAAAGTCGCATTAGAAAATAATTTGGCAAGAATTTTTTGCAAAGAGCTTATTGGCTAAAACTTTTGAAAGACGTGTAAAAAAATGCCTGTAAAAGTTAGATGCATGGTTAAGAGTCTAAGTGGGGGATTGTTGGGTATATATCATTAACCATGCGAATTTATATGGTATATTCTAATAATTATAATGGTTAAAAGTCTAAGTGGGAGATTGTTGGGATATATACTGTTAACCATGAATTATGTATTGTTAATCATGTATTTAGATATAGTATTTATTATAGAATAATTGTTTATTCAATTTTAATAAAGATTTAAATAGATCATATATTTGTCGATGTGTCCTTTACTTATAAAGTAGATGATTTAGTGTATAGAATTTAGCTTATACATAGAAGATTACATCATCGGTTCTTATAAGTATAAAGTTTATATATGTTTACAATCTAAGATGAAAATTGGACAAACTTATCGGTGCGATTGTAGCACAAGATTAAATATAATTTATCTTAATTACGGGAATGATATAATTCCAACTTCTTGTGCTAGTACATTTTTTATGTATTGAACGCACCAATACATAGATATAAGTATTTTATCTGACTTAATAAAATAAATTCTTTAGATCATTAAATGTACTTGTACTTTTAATCTTGATATAATTATTATGATCAATGTAATTTATTTGTTATTTTGATCTATCAAAGGGTGAAACTCGATCTTTCGTGAGTTAACTGTTCCGGATAGGTTGGATGACAACAAATGATATTTGTGAAATATTAATCAGTTGATGGAATCCATGTCTCGACCTTGAGATTGATGATATCCCTTTATGATTGCTTATAAGTTTTCATGTGAAAACCCTGCAGGTGGATTTCGTATCCGTCACATGAAATAAGTTAAGTGTTTGAATAAAGGATTAAATTAATCAATGAATTAAATAGTCAAAAATTTAATAGGATTGATTGGTATCTGCAATATTAACATGGGGAGTTAAATAAGATTTAATGAATGATTTTGAAATTATATCGAGGAGTACAATTACGAATTTTTAGTGGAATAATCAGTAATTTATTATGGTAGGTTAATTCATTCATTTTGTAAATTAATACCATAACTGAAAGCCTCACTAATTAAATCTGTGGTGTATGTTATGCTTGATTAATTAATGAACTTGAAAAGGAAGAAACCAATTTTCTAGAAGTAGTAAAATCCTACTAGATTTTGGTAAAAATAAACTAGTTTTCTAGAAGGAAAGTTCTATTATTAGTTGGAGAGAAAGATCCCTATACATTTTTGGACTAGGGTTTTATACCCTAAAACAGGGTTATAAATAGGATTCTCTTCCTCCATGAAATATGATGGAAAACTTTGGCCTTTCTGAGAAGCAGTACTTGCCCACACAAGTATTCCGTACTCGGAGATTTTTGAGGCTATAGCAGAAGATCGTAGACTTGGAGAACACATTTGATAATTTGTACAAACCTTCGAGAGGATAGATTCGCGGTCACGCTTCAAGAGATAAGTAACGATTTTATGTTTAATTAAAATATGTGTTTATGTGTTATCTATATTACATGCAAGTATGATCCTAAATTGTTTGCTTCTGCTGCGTATGCATGTATTTCAACAGAATTAATAAATGGGTTAGACTAAAATCAACTCAAAAGCTATTTAGGATGAAATAGATTAAAAATAGGCTAGCTCATGACCTACTCAATTGACTCAATATTTTTGAATGATTTTCTTCTATCAACCCTTTACTCAGGTCCACCCCTTACTCTCAACCCTAATTCGATCGATCTTAACTAGAGATTCGAGGGCCGACCTTCGTTCTCAATCCAAGAATTAAGACTTAACCTCAATCTGACCCTGACCTGAGACATAAGAATCGAGCCTCAAGTCGAAAATTGGGCATATGAAACTAGATATCCGTCTCAAGAATCGATTCGAGAATTTCCAATTCCAATCTGACACTATTAAAAAATAATAAAAACTAACCTCAAGAAATTAGTCTTTATGCTCTTTAAATTTATACTTTCGGGAAAAAACCAAGCCTCTCAAGGTCATTTTATTTTTATTTTATTATTTTTATTTATTTATTTATTTTGTAAAAGTGACCTTTGGAAGTTATACTTTGCATTATTTTTAAAAAAAATAGACCTCTCGAGGTCTTTTTTTGCAGAAAAAAAAATTTAGAGGTTGTTTTGCATTTTTGCTCTAAGCTAAGAAAACATAC
>JACEIK010004011.1:114469-138404 GCA_018107945.1 Datura stramonium
AGCTTTTAAACTTGAAAATCTATCCCAGAATGGCCCTGGCGTGCCACACTATCCACTACACCAGAATTTTGGCTTTAAATTGTTCTAAAGTTTGCTCTCTGGTGTACCACACCAGCCAATGCACCAAGGTGTTCGTCAAATTTTTTGTAAGTTCTAAGCCACTCAATGCACCAAAGTGTTGGAAAATTTTTCTAAATATAGAATGCTTTTGGCGCGCCACTCCACTCATCTAGCCAAGATGTTGATCAAAATTTGTTTTGAAGTTTAGGACCTGGTGAGCCACGCCTCCCAATGCACCAAATTAAGCATAATTGTCTCTAAAGTTTGGGGTCTGGTGCGCCACGCCAGCTATCTCATCAGACCAATTTTTGTGAACTCTTATTCCTTCATATCTTGGGTTACTTTTGAGTCCATTTTCCTTGGTTTTCTGCTTAAAACATCTAAAAACACTTGTTAGCTCACAAGACACACATAAACATGAATTCTTGCATTTTATAAGGATTATGATCTCAAATCAAGGTAAAATATGGGTAAAAACATGGAAAATGACATAAGAATATGCCCAACATCACCACCCTACACTTAAGGCATTGTTTGTCCTTGAACAATCATTATTTATATGCACGAACATTTTTTAGGTCACCACTTGTTACCTCTATCAATCCTCACTCAAGAAGCGTGCACAAAGCACATGCATTAATGGTTCATCAACTCATAACAACTCATATCAAGCAAAAATAGAAGTTTTCACATTCAACACTACATAGAATCTATAACTGACTCATCTTTTCAAAACAGGGCCAACATGATTAAGTGTGAAAATGCAACACATAGTATATCGACTTTGACAATCTTATGCCCTTACTTATTTAGTGATGTTCCTTCCCTCATATTTTCAGTTAAAGCTTGGAATATAATAAGAAAGACAACTCACTCTCAGAAATGATGTATCATACACATGCAACATACCATAGGCTTGCCCCTCAAGTACATTTAGACTACTTAGTTGCTTCAATAAGAGTTAGTTCATAAGGACTTTTCTTGGTTTTAATGTCAACTAAGGGACGGGTAGAAATGATTTTTCTGTAGTAATGGTACCAGTCCTAAGCACTTTAAGACATTCTTTCATCTTTCTTGTCCACCACTTTGTCTTAACTACTCACCCTTTCCTTCACTAATCCTATTCTTTTCTCATGCCTCCTTTTATTACTTGATTGCTAGTCTCTACTTATAATTTCACAAGAATGATCAACTATTAAAATATTTTTATTTATGTTCTAGCAGCAACTAGACAACATCTTTTTGTGGGCACCCGTCTTCTATTTTCTCTTCTTATCATCCACATTTTTTCTTTTTCTTTCCTTTTTCTTAGTTTATCTATCTCGGTGGATCCTCATTCTTAATTCTCAAAGTGTGTCAGACTATCTTTGGATCAAACATTCTGAAGGTCACACAACAAAAATGGATAGGTTTCTTTTGTAGTTAAGAAGAAAATTAAAGGTTGAAGCTCAAAGGGGTTAACTAGGGATAGTTTTAAGAAAGGTACAACAACAATGGATAAAATGGATTTTTCAAAGAAACGCCTTAATCGCATCTTACTTTATTAGCAACGAGCTATCCTATACACACTTAGGTAAGTTCTAGATGTTACATTATGTATAAAACACAATAAATCAAGCTCACCTCTCATGGCATCATGATGTGAGTCGGTGTCCTATGACTACATATCCACACAATTAAATTGAATGAAACTATCATTATTGAGCCCTAAGATTATTTTTCTTTGAGTCAAATTGTGTCTCTCATGGATTTATTTTTTACTTTTTATGCATTCAAGATGACCACTTCATTGTTTCTATCTTAGCTTCTAAGTGGAATATTAAGATATCATAAGTGGTGATTTTTTTCGGCTCTAGAAAAAAGATTATGACTAATTTTCCCTCAAGACGATTTCCAACCATCCATTATCGGGAAAAAGTCTTTTCTTCTCCCGAAAAAATTAAAAATACTCCTAAAAATGAAAAATTTACCCAGTACAAAGGTGTCTCCTTCTAAAAAAACTGAGACCATAAGAAAAACCGAAGGGTGGATGAGACATGCCATATTCAAAAGTTTTCAAATAAAGACTTGATGGTATACTCACCCTTAACCTCAAAATTTTTGAAGATATCTCCTCACCCACACTTAAAGTTATACTTTGTCCTCAAAGCATCTATAAAATAAAAATCATACAAGGGTGAGAAATACTCCCTGAGGCCCTCTAGGGCCTAGCTAGCAGCAAGTCTCTTTAATTCATGGGTCGCATGACCCCACTTAAGCTCAAAACGTGCTTCTTAGCATTGCTTTCAGGTACTCAGACTTCTCCTTCTGTGTAGACAAAACAAAAAACAAAAGTGACACTATATAAAAAATAGGAAAAACTACACTATTAGAATTTAGGTTGCCTTCCAACAAGTGCCTGATTTAATATCGCGGCACGAAGTCATCAAGTTTCACCACCTTTTCTTACATTTTGAGCTTATAAATTTCACCTCTAATTTCTTCCTAATTTCTGTTGTACTCAAGGGGCAATGGTGTAAACATGAAAGGACTAAGTGATAGATGTTCCTTCTTGTACTTCTTGGCCCTTAAGTGAGGGATGTCATTATGTTTCTTTCACATAATAAATTTTAGAATATAGGGGCATTATTCCTCATCTACACATCTCTCCATAGGCTTGGAAGGCTCCATTTCTAGGTTGCCCACGAAACACAATGTCGAAAAGCATTTAGAATGAGGACCAATACACCCTAACTTCAAGATTGAATTATGATTGACATCCTCACTTTTATCCACCTTCTCAACATCAACATCAACCAACAAAGAACAGTCTAATGGTTGAAATTCTTTTTTCTGTTCCATGCATTGGCTAGTATCCATAACACTTTGTAGTTGGGCCTCAGACGCCTCAATTTTTTCATTCAAAAGACCCCACAGGTCATGGATACTTGAGACACATTGGTCTATCTCTTGTCTGAGCTTCTTTTCTTCCACGTGAGGTTCCCCTTGAGTATTGACTAAGACCGTGACATGGAAATCATTACAAGTTGCAACCTTAGCCATCATCTCTGTTAGCTTGGAACTCATCTTTTTTAAAGATTTTCCTTGCTTAGTAAGCTTCTCCCTTATTACTTCCATTTGCTCCAGGACATGTTTTACTATATCGCTTCTTTGAGCATGATGTTCCTCCTTTTCATTATTCCTGTAAGCCTAAAAAACAATAGGAGGATCATAACAGGGGCTTGGAATAGGGGAATAAAAATTTGGATAACTACTCCAATGCCATACAAACCACCATATACATCACAAGTATGAAAGTGTTGTCACAAGTGAGGTCCTCCACAATTCAGACACAAATCACCAAAATATGAATACCCATCATTCGAGCCATTTATATACCAAGATGTCATGTTAATAAGAGTGTTAAAATACTAAAAAAAAGAGAAAAGTAAAATTGTATATAATATACTTATAGAAATTAAATATTTGAATAAATAACACCTGAAATGTGCACAACCTACAACCAACATAAATACTGAATAGTGAAATAAAAACCCCAACAAAAAACAAACAATCAATATTCAAGTTTCCAGCAACAATGCCAAAAACTTGATGCCGCCAAGCGCACGCAAGCGTATATGGTCTTCAAGTAATACATGTCATAACCCGAACATAGGCCAGATAGAGAAAGGGACAAGAAACCCCGAGAGGATCCAAATCAACTCATGGCTTGAACATAGTAGCTAAGAACATACAACAATCAGAAACTAATAAAATAAAACACTCTTAAGCGAAAGTCTGCATACATTATTAATCAAAACCAGAATCAACACTAACAAGCTAATTTTCTACATTTTGTTTGAAAAGCCTCTAACATAACTGATGAGCTGATGGGATAGCATCATCAACTAGCTAAAAAAAAGTTTGAAACTGAAATAACATATAAATAGATAATTGAATGTTCTCGAAGGATGAGGATTCACCAACTGTAACACCCCAAAAGTTCCCAAGAGTTAGAAACCGGAGTTTGAAAATGTGCCTAATAGAAAATTTCAACAGTGCCTTAGAATGACTCATATAATGAGTCGTGGTTACTCTAGAAGGTCATTAGAGGCATTCATTGGGTGAGACTCAGGAAGGAAGCTATGTGTTTGATACCACGGGAGGATGGAATGAGTCATTGTAGTGAACAACGACCTATTGGAGATTGTCGTTTGTGGGTATTCAGGATTCTAGGTTGTAACAACAGGCGGATACAATGACTCATCTGAAAGAGGAACGATCTGGTGTATCATTCGTTGAAAGAGAACTGAGGGTCTTCAGGTGGTAGCAACGGGCATAGACAATGGGTCATCGGAAGAAGAAACAATCCGTTGTATCATTGGAAGGAAAGTGACGGATGGAGAGTGCAACCAATGGGAGGTTATGACGGGTCATTGGAGGTAACAACGACCCGTCTTATAGGTCATTGTTTGGAGAAGATTAAAGTTCAAGGAATTTCCAGTTCATATAATGGATGGAGGTGATGGGTCGTTGTATGAGATAATGACTTGTCCTGAGGGTCGTTGGTTCCAGTTCGGGAAATTTTTTAGGTTTTTCTCAGGGGTAGTTTGGTAAAATTCCATGCTTTCAGCTTTAAAGTGACGTCATCTTGGATATTATTTGGGATGTTTATAAGGGTTTCATTTAGCCTAACCTCTCATCCTCTCAAATCTTCTCTCAAACCCTTCTTCCTTCCCTCTTTATTTGAAGTTCAAGGATTCTTCAAGGGTTTTTCTTCTAGGGCTTCAAGGTGCAATTTTGAGTGAGATTTCGTCTACCAGGTATGCAGGTCTTCAACAAGGATATTCTTCTATCCTTGTGCCCCAAAATGTTTTTGTTAAAAATCCAATTTCAATTAATCTAGAAGAGCATGAGCTAGGGTTTGTGTAATGAGTAAATTCTTCTATATTATATTTCTTAAATTCTAAAATCTACTATGATTATGAATTAAATTGGGATATAAATTAATGGGTTGCCTTGAATTGTGGATTATGGGTTATATTGGATTCTTGTTATTAGCTTCTGCTTATTCATGTTGTTAGTCGTTTCTTATGTTAAGTGTATGCTATGATTATGCCATGGATTGACTTGGAGACTTTTGGGGTTCCTTGTCTCATGTTATGACTAGGGTGTGACTCGGGTCGTAATAAACTTAATATCTCCCCTTGGGAACATTCGTCCTTGAATGTTGGCTGAACATACTGAAAAGATAGAGAAGAAACTGAAATCCCAATATCAATCAATCACAGCTGACACTGACGAAGTATTTGACTCCTGACCAACCTTATACACCAAAACTGAATATCCACATCGAACATGCATACCATGGCACAAGGGAAACCGAAGAACATGAAACCAACATAGAACTAAATAGAACACCGAAAAGAATTCTTATCCCTTTAATCTGGCACTAAACTAATATGGAGCAATCCTTCGTTCCAAAATTGCTTCTCGATACAAAGCTAGAATTCATGATATCTAATATAACTGAGGGTAAGGATTTCATAAGCACGAGTCATTCCCGACATCTAAAACTGAGCACATACATGGGATAATCTGACTCTACTGAGTTAATAAACAACTTCTAAAGACTGAGTTCGATCTGACCACACTGGAAAACATGAGTTAACACACATAATTGACTCATAACCTGAAAGTGAGCATAAAGGACTCATAGAGCAAGACTAGCATTGATAATGCTCAAACCACACTTCCAATTGAAGTATGAAGTGAACGTTGTCAATAAAGAACCCAACTTAGAGGTTGGGGTCGATCCCACAGGGAATATGGAAGATCTAGATTACAGCCGGTAGATAAACTCATACGGTTGTTACTTCACAATGTGTAGATTCTAATAAAAATCAGTAATAAAAATAAACAACAATCAATATTATTTTTTCAAATCAATAATTAAAGGATAACCAGAGTTTGTGTTCCCCATGGGTTCATAATAACTTTGGGTATACACTCATGATCTTTACCAATACTTACTTACAGAATGATAACTTAGGTTCATTCAAGCGATCGACCAATCCCTATTGAATGACTATCCTCAATTACTCGACCAAGTCTCATGAGTTTTGCAAACTAACCATTATCACTAAGTTCCAGAAACAACTATCCTGGGAGCACAACTCAAGATAATACAATAATCATCAAGATCAAGACTCTGTTGTAATTCTCTTTTCCTAATGTCTACCTCTTCGACCAAAGAAAGTAAAGAATTCGGGCACTTCCTAATGTTGAGCACTACTAAGAATTATTAAAGATGAAGAGACTACAATATAAGTAATTAGTATTGGTTTTAGAATCACATTGTGCAACCCTAGCTTGTTAATTCGCCATGGTTCCCACAACCCTAGCTATGGAGGTTTTAGCCTCTCATAGTTGCAAGGTTCTGAATTGTGTTCATGATTGAAGAAATAAAACAATAATTACAAAGATGATAGAGAAAAATGATTTCTTCAATTAATCCACAAAATCTTGAATAACAAGTAGCAAGAACACTATGAGTTCAAGAAAAGGTTGATCACAAGGTTGAACAAACTCCATTCTCTTTCAATGATGTAAAATTGCTTACTACAATATTTTTCTACTAAAATTAAGTCTATTTGTCATCCTCTTTGAAAAATAAAACAGAAAACATATTTATAGAGACACAAGAATCCTTTTTCTAAACTAACAGGACTGCTTTCCATATCTATCGCCGAGCTCATCACGAGTTCTCCTAGGACTCGTAGGGGCTTCTCACGGACTGTGGCATCGACTCATGGCTTGAAGTGTTGGATAAATTTTGGCTAAGTGTTGGTAAAAGGTACTATTCGTACCTACATCCTACGACTTGTACCTTGCACCCGTAGCTTGATCCTGATACTTTAAACTTTGTCTGAACTTCACCACGACCAGTATGGCATGAATCGTACCTTCATCTCACGTGTCGTAGGATCCTCTCGTATTGAGAATTAGCCTCCTATGCAATTCTTCTGGATTTCATCATGGCTGGCTTACCACGACTCGTACCATCATGGTACGATCCGTGACAAGTCTCATGGGATCAGTCTTCCAGGTTAAACTTTCAGCTTCTTATCACGACCCTCAGTATGACTCATAGGTACATCCTACAGATCGTACTGTGAATTGCACTTTTTGTCCTTTTTTGCACACTTTTAGCCCTTTTTTGCACACTTTTAGCTTCCTTTTGCAATTTATTGTTCCAACACCCATTTATCCTGAAATCAAAGGAAAAGTGCCTCATATCCACATAAATACACTTAAGTCCATGCTATTTTCTTAGTTTTGAGCGTCAATAGGGCTGTAAATCCACAGCACATCAGGCATCACTATCTAAAGCGGTTACTTCTAAACCTCAAGAATCTGCACATAAGAATGGACACCATTTTAACTTCAACTGAAATACAAAGGAAATTATCTGAACCTTGAAGAGATTGACATACTGCAACTTCTAAGGTTGAAACTTCTTTATGAGCATTCTCAAGGTCCGACTTACTTCACATACTCACTATCTCCCCCTTAGCTTAAAGTCATCATTTTTGGGCTCCAAATTCTTTCTTCAGGTCAGGCTAAATTTCAAATTCTTAACTCCTCTTTCACTTCTAACCTTCATCAAAATCCTTACACTAACAGCTACTCACATTACACATCGACAATCTCTTCTCGCAATCACAACAGAGTTTCTTATTCAATACTGGGACTGAAATGATATAAGGGGTAATAAAAGATTCACAACATACCTGTGGCCACTACCGGTGCCTTGCCCTTATTATGATGTGCTGCTATGGCATAGGAGCGGTTTTGATGATACCTGCCACCCGATTAGAGGATGCACCCTTCTAAAATAGGCGGGCTATCGGAGTTGCTGAAGAGGTGGCCGAGAATCTACTCTCGCCTTGCTTAATCGCTATGCAATCTTGATGCTTATGGCCCACCTTTATGCACTAAAAACAAACATCTGAGCCGACCATGCATACTCCCAAGTGGTGCTTTTCATAGCTCATACACAATGGGTACGTAATCTCCCTCACCCTGGGCTGATACGGAACACTAGCTGTCGAAGGTGCTGGGACGATGATTTCTACTGGTATCGTGAGTGATATCCACCACTCGACCTCTGTTGGGAGAGCTATAGATCTTTGGTCCTAGCCCTTTTGGCCTCTGTCTCTTTTTCTTTCACCTGCTCTTCTTCCATCTGTTGAGCAAATATCACCAAGTGTGGGAAGTCTATGTCCCGATACAAGATGATAGTCCTGCATTCTTTGACCAAGGAGTCTGATAGCCCATTCACGAACCTACTCACCCGGGCCTGCGCAGCTACCATCTCCGGTGCATACTTGGATAATCGAGTAAATTCCAACACGTACTCCTGAATAGTCATGTCATTCTGTTTCAAATTAATGAACTCTGCTGCCTTTGCCTTCCTCAACTCCCGAGGAAAAAACTCGTACAAGAATGCTATCATAAATTCATCCCGACCTATAGGACCCGCTCTAACTCCCCGATTATCCCTCCACTGACAATACCAGATATAAACAAATCCCTTTAACTTGTAGGAGGCTAAGTTTGTGCTCTCGTTCCTTGTCACTCCCATGATGTGAGTAATCTTCTAAATCTCTTCCAAGAACTCATACGGGTCCTCATCCACCTTTATTCCTAAGAATTCGGGTGAGTTCATTCGAAGAAAATCTCATTCTACATGTGGAATAGGGTCATGCACGATCTATGGGTTTAATTATACTTTATCAAAGATATATGGATTCATCTATTTCAAATTTTGGGAAACCCGTGCATATAACTCATACCTCATCATCTACAACAAACCATGGAAAGAGCATTCATTTTCATTTCATAAGACCCATTTCATGATTTACTCCGATTTATGAGAAAACGCAATAATCAGGCCATTATTATAGATTCACCTCATACCCAATCAATTCAATTGAAAACATGGTGATAATACGTAATTTGCGTTTAATTGATCAAGCCCACAAACTCCAATTCATCCAAACATAGTTATTAATGGCATTATCGGATTATTAGGGTTAATCATATGATATTCACACGATTTCATCATGTTCATGAGTTACTACGATAATTAAGTGAACAATAAACAAGTCCCATTCAATACGCAAGCTAATTTATGAAGAACATGCTACACTCTTGCATTCCCAACACATAATCCACAATTCAAGGCAACCCATTAATTTATATCCCAATTTAATTCATAATTGTAGTATATTTTAGCATTTAAGAAATATAATATAGAAGAATTTACTCATCACACAAACCATAGGTCATGCTCTTCTAGATTAATTGAAATCGAGTTTTTAACGAAAATATCTTGGGGAACAAGGATGGAAGAATATCCTTGTTGAAGACCTGCATACCTGGTAGACGAAATCCCACTCGAAATTGCACCTTGAAGCCCTAGAAGAAAAACCCTTGAAGAATCCTTGAACTTGAAAGAAAGAGGGAAGGAAGAAGGGTTTGAGAGAAGATTTGAGAGGATGAGAGGTTAGGCTAAATGAAACCCTTAAAAACATCCCAAATAATATCCAAAATGACATCACTTTAAAGCTAGAAGCATGGGATTTTATCAAACTACCCCTGAGAAAAACTTGAAATTTTCCCGAACTGGAACCAACGACCCTCAGGACGAGTTGTTTTCTTATACAATGACCTGTCGCCTCAATCCGTTATATGAACTAGAAATTCCTTGAACTTTCAGCTCCTCCAAACAACGGCGAACAAGACGGGTCATTGTTACCTCCAACGACCCGTCATAACCTCTCATTGGTTGCACTGTCCATCCGTCACATTCCTTGCAACGATCGATACAACGGATCCTTCCTTCTTCCAACGACCCATTGTCTACGCCCGTTGCTATCACTTGAAGACCCTCAGTTCTCTTTCAAAAAATGATACAATGGATCATTCCTCCTTTAGACGAGTCGTTGTATCAACCCGTTGTTACAACCTGGAATCTAGAATACCCACCAACGACAATCTCCAACGGGCCGTTGTTCACTACAACAACTCGTTCCATCCTCCCGTGGTATCAAACACATAACTTCCTTCCTGAGTCCCATCCAACGACTGCCTCCAATGACTCTTAGAGCAACCAATGACTCATTGTATGAGTCATTCTGAGGCACTGCTAAAATTTTCTATCGGGCATATTTTCATCAGGTTTCTAACTCTTGGAAACTTTTGGGGTGTTACATCAACGATGGCTAGAACAGGCCTGAGGGGATAGCAGGACTACTGATGCGACTGGGACTGATCCCTAGGACCTGTATCATGAAACGATACAGTGTAGAGTATGCGGTCAGTACATGGAATGTACTGAGTATGCAAGGTAAGTAAAACCAGACAGTTAAAATACATAAGATTCATAACAGTAAGACAACATGAACATGAAGTAAATATCATAATATAAACATAAGGGCTCAAGGTTTTCAAACCATGCATAATCTAGTCATAATCAAAGTCATAAGAGAAACCTTATAAAACATAACTTGAGCCAACTAACATAAACATAACCATGCATAAATTATGAGAACCAATGGGAGAACTCGTCTTAACAGACACAATCATGATAAAGCTTACATGATGCCCTAACTTTTGCTCAAGTGGGCAGAGCCGTCCCAGGATTTCTAGGCAAGGGGCATGCACGATGTGGAATCACAGGGGATCCAATAATATATGTATATACTTATGGTGGCACATAGTTCTAAGACCACAGGGTTTACCTGAACACCTGATTTACTCGATGCTAGATACTGCTCTCAAAAACATGCACATGAGGCTCATATCATAATCGTGAATTCATTCATAAAGTTTATGGCCAAATAAGTCATAACATACTTGATCATACTTGAAATACATGATTATCCATGAATAGGGCTCGTGAGTCAGCCAAAAGTCATAAATTCATAAATCATGGAGAGCATGCATACTTGTGAAAATTCATATACTTGATTTTCATAAATCCATGAAAAGTACTTGAAGAAAAATCATAACATGAATTATAAATCATTATTTAGGATTAGTAAAATCCAAAATCTTAAGAGAATCATAACATGACTTTTTATGAAACCTTGCATAATTGGGCATAGATTGATTGAGATTTGAAACCATAAAATAAATAATAAATTTAAATATAAAATTTTCCCATAGATCTTAAAACAACATTTAGAACACGGAGGAAATTGACCCATAATAAAATCAAATAGAATTCCGTAAACTTGGGCTTGAAACCCATAAGATCATCAAATTACTTTAATACTTGAATTCATTAACATAGAGAGAAATTGGGGCATGAGAGCGAAGAGGAACTCTCATTCACAACCCTACATACCAGGGTAATCTGATCTTACACTCTCTCTTGAAAGCCCCAAGGAATTGGGGAATTTCTCAAGCTTGATCTCCAAGGAAATACTCTAAACTTGAATGCAAGAATAGAAAGGCTTATGATAGGTTAAGTACTCTTAAAACTGAGCTTAAAATGATGTAGTTTAGGACTTTAGGGGCTTAAGATTTATGAAAATACCCTTAATAAAAAATTTAAAAAACAGATACTGCCAATCACCACCGGCCTCACGAGTCATACCATGAAGTAATGACTCGTGGTCACCACTGGCCACCTGGAAATTTATTAGATTCTCACCACGAATCCATCCCAAGACTCGTGGTTCCCTACCATGAGTCATTACATTACCCGTGACTTCAAATCCCCTATGATACTGATCACGAGTCATACCCACATACCACGACTCATGGTGTAACTCATGGTCTGGACCCTAGACTCCAACTCCTCTTCATGACTCCTCCTACGTTTCATTCTTCCTTCCCATGACTCACGCCACGAGTTGTTCTGAGTTAAAATCTCATATTTTTATACTATTTTCATTTAAAATTTTTAAGTCTAGTCTTAGGAACTTCTGGGGTATTACAATATCTTCCCTTTGGGAACATTCATCCTTGAATGTGGGGTAAACATACTGAATCACTGGGAAAAAGCCTGTTATCCCATATATTGAACATCTAAAGCTGAAAACTGACGCAATTACTGACTCCGGACTGAAATACATGACTGAACTGAATTCATGAATCACATATACATGCATTAACATGAAAGAAATTGGGACACATGAACTGAACATGAAACTGAATAGAATACTAAAGAGGAAACTGATGCCTCAAGCTGGAACTGAACCAGAAGGGAATAGATGCGGGTATTTAGCCATCATATCGGCTTTGGCTTCCCATGTAGCTCCCTCAACATGTTGATTTCTCCATAAAACCTTTACTGAAGGTACTTCTTTATTTCTTAGCTTCTGAACCTGACGATCAAGTGTTTTAACCGAAACCTCTTCATAGCTAAGCCTATCCTTTACACCTACCCTCTCCACCGGAACAACATAAGCTGGATCATCCATGCATTTCTTTAAAAGCGACACATGAAAAACTTATTGTACTGAAGCCAATTCTAAGGATAATTCCAACTCATAAGCCACCTCGCCAACACGTTTCACAATCTGGTAGGGAAAAACACAAAGGGTACTAAGTTTCTTTTTCTTTCCGAACCACATCACTTCCTTCATGGGAGACACCTTCAAAAATCAACTTCGACCTTAAGCTCTCTCCTCCTCACATCTGCATATGACTTTTGGCAACTCTGAGCTATTTTCAACCTTTCCCTTATAAGTTGAACTTTCTCCATGGAATCATGAACTAAATCTAGTCCTATTAATGTAGTTTCACTGACTTCAAACCAACCAATAAGCGATCTACACCTCCGCCCATAAAGAGCCTTAAACGGAGCCATCTGAATGCTGGAATAGTAACTATTGTTATATGCAAATTCTATAAGAGGTAAATGGTCATCCCAACTACCTTTGAAATCAATCACACATGCTCTCAACATATCCTCAAGATTTTGAAAGGTCCGTTCAGTCTGAACGTATGTTTGCGGGTGAAAAGTTGTATTAAGCTTGACCTGAGTACCAAGTCCCTTCTGAAACGATCTCCAAAACTAGGAGGCAAACTGTGGACCTCTATCTAATATGATGGACAAGTTCACTCCATGAAATCAAACTAACCCTAGAATATACAATTTAGCATAATCCTCCGCTTAGTCGGTAGTCTTGACATGTAGAAAATGAGCTGCTTTGGTCAACCTATCCACAATCGACCATATGGAGTCATACTATCAATGAGTATGAGGAAACCTGTAATAAAGTTCATATTAATTTCGTCCCACTTCCAAGTAGGGCTAATGTCTTGAAGCACACCCTTTGGGTCTTTGATGCTCAACTTTCACCTGTTGACAATTCAAACACTTCGCCACAAACTCTGATATGTCCTTCTTAGAGCTATTCCACTAATAAACTTCTTGTAGGTCATGCTACATCTTGGTGGCACCCGAATGTATGGAATATCTGGAACCATGAACTTAATGCAACATTCACTCCCTCAAGTCATCAACATCCAGTACACAGAAACAACCCTAATATCATAGTACACCATCTCCCTTTTAGTAGAAAACATCCACCTTCTGATTCTAAAACGCCTCCTTTAGCTTTACCAAAATAGGATCCTCGTCTTGCCTAGCCTTGACATCGGTCACCAAGGATGATTCTGATCCATTCTGAATAATGAAACCACCATTCTTCAAGTCAACAAGACAAACTCTTAGTCGTGCAAGCCAATGCACATCCTTCACCAACTTTTTCCTCTCCTTATCTACATGGGACACACTCTTCATAGAAAGCCTACTAAGAGTGTCTACCACCACATTGGCCTTGCTAGGATGATAAAGGACACTCACATCATAATCCTTAAGAAGCTCCAACCACCTTCTTTGACGTAGATTTAGATCCTTATAGGTAAACACGTGCCGTAGGCTTTTATAGTCTGTAAACACATCCACACGGACCTCGTACAGATAATGTCTCCAAATCTTCAAGGCAATACTACTGCTGCCAACTCGAGGTTGTGAGTTGGATAGTTCTTTTCATGGAATTTTAGCTGTCTAGAAGCATAGGATATAACCTTACTGTGCTTCATTAATACACAACCAAAGCTAATCCTTGAGGCATCACAATACACCACAAACCCATCAGTACGCTAAAGTAGAGTCAACACTGGTGCTAAGGTGAGTCGAGTCTTCAAATCTTGGAAGCTTTTCTCACAGGCCTCCGACCATTGAAACTTTACTTTCTTCTGGTTCAACTTAGTCAATGGTGCTACAATGGACGAAAATCCTTCAGCAAACATCCTGTAGTAACCAGCTAAGCCCAAGAAACTCCTAATATCTGAAGGACTAGTCTAGGTCAATTCTTCATAGCTCTATCTTTTGAGAGTCCACCTGTACACCCTTACTTGATACCACATGACCAAAAAATGCTACCGAGTTTAACCACTCACACTTGTTAAATTTAGCATACAACTAATGATCCTTAAGAGTCTGCAGCACCACCCTTAAATGACTGGCATGCTCCTCCTCACTCCAAGAGTATATGCGAATGTTATCTATGAACACAATCATGAACATGTCCAAATAGGGTTTGAACACCCTGTTCATCAAATCCATAAAGCTGCAGGAGAATTCGTTAGTCCAAAAGACATATCTACAAACTCATAGTGACCATACCGAGTCCTGAATGCTGTCTTGAGGATGTCACTCTCTCTAACCCTGAGCTGATGATATTCAGATCTAAGGTCTATCTTTGAAAAACACTTAGCACCCTAAAGTTGGTCAAAAAAGTCATCAATTTGTGGGAGGGGATACTTTTTATTGACTGTGACCTTGTTCAACTACCGATAGTTAATGCACATCCAGAGTGAACCATCCTTCTTCCGAACAAAGAGTACCGGTGCACCCCACAGGGATTTGCTAGGTCTGATGAAACCCTTATCTAAAAGATCCTTCAACTGCTCCTTCAAATTCTTTAGCTTAGCTGGAGCCATTCTGTAAGGAGGAATAGATATAGGCTGCATATCAAGTAGAAGGTCAATACCAAAATCGATCTCCTGCTCGTAAGGAATTTTTGATAAATCATATGGAAACACTTCTAGATATTCACACTAAAGGAATTGACTGGATATTCGGGGTTTTAGATGTGGCATCCTTAACCCTAACTAGGTGGTACACACAACCTTTAGAGATCATCTTTTTAGCCTTAAGGTAGGAAATGAAACAGTTGAAATACCCTTCCATTTTAGGATTGGCTCACCTTAAAATCAAAATTTACCGCACGGGTTTTACAATTTACTAAGGCATAACATGCATGTAGCCAATCCATGCCAAAGATAACATCAAAATCTATCATGGATAGTCTATTAAATCTGCTGAGGTAACTTTCTGAAGGACTGTGACAAATCAATTTCTGTATACCTGTCGAGCTATAACTGAATCACCAATAGGAGTAGATATTGAGGAGGGTTCCGATAGGATTTCGGGACTAACTCCAAAACTACTAGCAACATAGGGTGTCATAAAAGATAAAGTAGTCCCTAGGTCTAACAATGCATTTACATAAAAGTGGAATACTCGTAACATTCCAGTGACTGCATGTGGTGAAGTCTCCTACTCCTGACGAGATACGAGGGAATAAAACCTATTCTAGAACTAACCACCACCTGCACAGGTGGATGCACCCTGCTTAGCTGGGCGTGCTGGTGTTGCTGCTGAATTGGTAGCCTGAGTACAACCTCTACCATTATCCTGCCTAGACAACGGACACTCCCAACGCAGGTCTACAACACCTAAAACAGATATCTAATCCAATCAAGCACTCCCCTATGTGATTCTTGCCACACTTCCTGCAGACTAGGAATTTACGCTCTGACTGCATGCTCCTCCATCCCTTGAGCCTGATGCTCTACTCCTCTGTTCATCCCGCAATCTAGAAGGAGCACTAGCTGATGATGGCGCTGGAGCTAATGACCTCTGGTGGGATTATTGATGATGTCTGCCTCCTAATCCCTATTGGGAGAACCCATAACTATTTGTCCTGGCCCATTTGGCCTCTCTCTCTCTCTCTCTCTCTCTCAAACGCACTGCCTCCATCTGCTGGGTGTACAAAACCAATCGAGGAAAATCAATGTCCTGATGAAGCATAGTGGTCCTACAATCCTTGACCAGGTAGTCCACTAGTCCGTGCATAAGCCTGCTCACCCGAGCTCTCTGATCAGCCACCATCTCTGGCGCATACTTAGACAAGCGGGTTAACTCTAAAGCATACTCCTGGACTGTCATATTATTCTACCTCAGGTTCACAAACTCAGTTGCCTTAATTTCCCTCATCTCACGGGGAAAAAACTGATCCAAGAATGCGGTAAGAAACTCATCCTAACCAACGGAACCCTCTACAACTACTCTGCTATCCTTCCACTATCTGAACCAGATATGAGAAATCCCTTTCAATTGATAAGAGGTTAGGTCTATGCACTCCTCCCCCGTCACTCCCATAATCTAGGTGATCTTCTGGATCTTATTAATAAACTCATGGGGATACTTTCCCACCTTCGATTCGAGGAACTCCGGAGGGTTCATCCTAAGAAAGTCCCTGACTCTTGCCACTGCCGCATTCCCATTCTGGGAAACATGCACTACCGCCTGCTGATTGACCTGGGCGGTCAATGCCTATGCCAACATCTAGATGGATGCCCTAAACACTGCGTGGGAAACTTGCTTAGGAACATGATCCTTGGGGGCTGGTAGGGCCTGTTGGTGCCCCACCTCCATTGCCATTCTCATTGACATTCTTATTTCTATTTCTTCTTCCATTAATTCGGTGAGGAGGCATGATTCTAAAAATGCGTATAACACGAGTTAGAAGGATAGAGACACATTTCATTGCACAATAAAGATTATGAAAGAAGGGATGTTTACTAAAACATTTCATAGCCTCTTTGTCATAAGCGTGGTGCGCTTCACACCCATGAAAAATACTCTACTTAACGCGGCTTTCAGATACCCTAGGACACTTTAAAATATAATGCTCTAATACCAAGTTTCTCATGACCCAAACACAGGCCCGGATAGAGATATGGAACAAGAAACCCCGAGAGGCTCCAAGTCGACCCATGTCTTGAATGTAATAGCTAAGAACATACAATAAGTGGAAACTGATAAAATAAAACATTCTTAAGAGAAAGTCTTCATACATATCAATCAAACATACAATCAACACTAACAAGATGATTTTCTACATATTGTCTGGAAAGCCTCTAACATAACTGAAGAGCTGATGGGACATCATCCCCAACTAGCTCGACAAAAGTCTAAAAATGAAATAACATATTAATGGGTAACTGAATGTCCTCGAAGGATGAGGATTCACCAATGTTGGCTAGAACAGGCCTGAGGGGGAAGCAGGACTAATGATGCGACTGAAACTGATCCCTCGGACCTGTATCATGGGACTCAGTTTCTCGTTCTCTCCAAATCTCATCACTCCCTTCGTGGGAGATACCTTCAAAGACACCCAATTATCAACTTCAAAATCAAGTTATCTCCTCCACACATCCGCATAGGACTTTTGACGACCCTGAGCTATTTTCAACCTTGTCCTTATAAGATGAACCTTCTCCATAGCCTCATGGACTGAATCTGGTCCTGTCAATGTAGCTTAACCGAGTTTGAACCAGCCAATAGGCAATCTGCATCTCTGCCCATAAAGAGCTTCATAAAAAGCCTTCTGAATTCTAAAATGGTAGCTATTGTTATATGCAAACTCAATGAGAGGTAAATGATCATCCCAACTACCATTAAAATCAACCACACATACTATAAACATATCCTCAAGAGTCTGAATGGTCCATTCCACCTGACCTGATGTAAGATCACGTAGGACTTAACGGGTTGTAATGTAANCTATAAACATATCCTCAAGAGTCTGAATGGTCCATTCCACCTGACCATCTGTTTGCAGATGAAAAGCTATACTAAGCTTAACTTGAGTACGAAGTCCTTTCTGAAACAATCTCCAAAACTAGGAGGTAAACTGAGTACCTCTATCTGATGTGATGGACAAGGGAACTCCATGCAACCGAACTAACTCTTAAATATAAAATTTATCATAATCCTCTACTTAATCATTAGTTTTGACCGGTAGAAAAAGAGCTGCCTTAGTCAACCTGTCTACAACCACCCAAATAGAGTCATACTGTCGACGAGTGTGAGGCAACCCTATAATGAAATCCATATTGATTTCCTTCCACTTCTAAGTATGGATACTAATATCTTGGAGCACACCTCTAGGTCTTTGATGCTCAACCTTCACCTGTTGACAATTCGGACACTTAGCCACAAACTCCGCGATATCCTTCTTCATGCCATTCCACCAATAGACTTCCTATAGGTCACGGTACATCTTGGTGGGGCCTGGATGAATAGAATATCTAAAACCATGAGCCTCATGCAACATTCAATTTCTCAAATCATCAACACCCAAAACACACAGATGACCCTGATATCGAAACATACCGTCTCACCCTTAGGAGAAGACCTCCACTTTCTGATTCTGAATAGCTTCCTTTAACTTTACCAAAATAGGATCCTCATCTTGTCTAGCTTTGAACTCAGTAACCAAGGAAGATTCTAGTCCATTCTGAACAATGACACCACCATCCGTCAAGGCAACAAGATGAACTCCTAGTCGGGCAAGCCGATACACATCTTTCACTAACTCTTTCCTTTCCTCATCTACATGGGACACACTCTCCATCGAAAGCTTGCTAAGTGCGTCTGCCACCATATTTGCCTTTCCTAGATGATAAAGGATGCTCATATCATAATCTTTAGGAAGCTCCAACCACCTCCTCTGATGTAGATTTAGATCCTTCTGGATAAACATGTAATATAGGCTTTTGTGGTCCGTAAACACATCTACATAGACCCCATATAGATAGTGCATCCAAATCTTCAAGGCAAATACTACTACCGCCGACTCAAGGTTGTGAGTCGGATAGTTCTTTTCATGGACCTTCAGCTGCATGGAAGCATAGGCTATAACCTTACCGTGCTGCATAAATACACAATCAAGGCTGATGGTATCACAATACACCACAAACCCATCGGTACCCTTAGGTAGGGTCAACCCAGTTCAAAGGTTAGTCAAGTCTTCAACTCTTGGAAGATTTTCTCATAAGCCTCCGACTATTGAAACTTCACTTTCATTTGGGTCAACTTAGTCAACGGTGTTGCAATGGGTGAAAACCTTTCAACAGACCTCCGGTAGTAACCAGCTAAACGCAAGAAACTCCTGATATCTGAAGGACTAACTAGCTTGCAATTACTTATTCTGGAAAAATTTCGGCAGAGTCTCCCCTGNCTAAACGCAAGAAACTCCTGATATCTGAAGGACTAACTAGTCTAGGTCAATTCTTCACCACTTCTATCTTTTGAGAGTCCACCTGTACACCTTCACTTGACACCATGGTCAACTCTGGTGGAAGCAAAATGACTTTTATATAGAAGCGGGCAGTCCCCATTCAAAAGGATTCTATCTAGTTTGCATGGCCAAAAAATCCTATTGAGTCTAGACAAAACTTGCACTTGTTGGACTTCGCATATAATTGGAATCCTTAAGGATCTATAGCACCACCCTCAAATGAGTGACATGCTCCTCCTTGCTCTGAGAGTATATGAGAATATCATCTATGAACACAATCACGAACATATCCATATATGGCTTGAACACCCTGTTCATCTAATTCTTAAAAGCTTCGTTAGTCCAAAAGACATAACTACAAACTCATAGTGACTATACCAAGTCCTAAAGGTTGCCTTCGGAATGTTACTCTCCCGAACCCTAAGTTGATGGTATCCGGATCTGAGGTCTATCTTTGAAAAGCACTTAGAACCCTTGAAACTGATCAAACAAATCATCAATCCTGGGGAGAGGATACCTATTCTTGATGGTCACCTTGTTCAATTGTCAATAGTCAATGCACATCTGAAGGGAACCATCCTTCTTTTAGACAAAGAAAACAGGTGCACCGCACAGGGATTTGCTAGGCCTTTGTCTAAAAGGTCGTTCAACTACTTCTTCAACTCCTTAAACTTGGCTGGGCCATTCTGTAAGGAGAAATAGATATAGGCTACGTATTGGGGAGAAGGTCAATACCAAAATCGATCTCCCGCTCAGGAGGAATTCTCGGTAAATCATTTGGAAACACTTCTGGATATTTGATCACTATATGAACTGGCTGAATAGTCGGGGTTTCGGACGTAGCATCCTTAACCCTAACTAGATGGTGCACACAACACTTAGAATTTATCTTTTTGGCCTTAAGGTAGGAAATGAAGCAATCTATAGGCACCGCTGAACTACACTTCCACTCTAGAAGTAGCTCACCCAAAAATCAAAACTCTACCGCATAGGTTCTACAGTTTACTAAGGCAAACATGCATGTAGCCAATCCATACCAAAGATTAAATCAAAATATATATGTCTAGCTCTACTAAATCTACTGAGGTGACTTTCTGAAGGACTGTGACAGGGCACTTTCGATATACCCATCGAGCTAAAATGAATCACCGACTAAGATAGAGACTGAGAAGGGTTCTGCTAAGATTTTAAGACTGACTCCAAAACTACTAGCAGCATAGGGCATCACAAAAGATAAAGTAGCTCTTGGATCTAAAATGCATATACAACAAAGTGGATTGCTCATAACATACCGGTGACCACGTCTGGTGAAGTATCCTGCTCCTGTTGGGATGCAAGGGCATAAAACCTATTTTGGCACTGACCGCCACCTACACTGGTGGACACACCCTGCTGAGTTGGGGCTGCTGCTGAATGTGCAGCCTGAGCACAACCTCTACTATAACACTATCTAGCCAAGGGACATTCCTGGTGCATGTGGCCAAATCTATCAAACCCAAAATAGATATCTGATCCCATCAAGCACTCTCCTATATGAGTCTTGCCATACTTTCCATAGGTTGGAAAGGTACTCTCCGTCTGCATGCTCCTCTGGCCCCTCAAACTTGAGGCTCTGCTCCTCTGATCATCCAGTGGTCTAGATGGGGCATTGGCCGAAGATGGCGCTACAGCTAATGACCTCTGATGAGACTGTTGGTGATATCTGCCTCTCAATCTCTGCTGAGAGAACCCATAACTGTCTGTCTTGGTCCTCTTGGCCTATCTACTTCTCTTAGATGCACTGCCTCCATCTACTAGGCGTAGAAAACCAATCAAGGAAAATCAATGTCCCAATGAAGCATAGCGGTCCTACTATTAGTCCGCTACTCCATGTACAAACCTACTCACTTGAGATCTCCGATTAGCTGAAAGTTTGGTGCATATTTGGACAAACGAGTGAACTCCAAAGCATACTCTTAGACTGTCATGTTATCCTTCTTCAGGTTCACAAACTCAGCTGCTTTAATCTCCCCTATCTCATGAGGTAATAACCGATCCATAAATGTGGTATGGAACTCATCCTAAACAATAAAAACTATTCCAACTGTCCTACTATCCTTCTACTGTCTGAACCATATGTGCACGACCCCTTTCAACTGATAAAAGGCTAAATGCGTGCACTTCTTGTCGCACCCCACCTTGGGAGGCATGACTAGCTCTGGTTCCTACTGGAAACTGATTGAGCCTAAGAAATTCCTGGTGTGGGGCTAATATTGGCTCTAGGGTAAAGGAACCAACGGGCTATATCTCGGCTGTAAACATAGCCCCCGATCGACTAGGCCGTATAGCCACATGTCAATGAAAACTGCTAACCAGAAACAAAAAGCAATATGAAACCTCTGTTGGACGACCAAGCCATTATGATGTCTATTTATTACAGAAATAAAAATGAGCTACTATACTGGGCCCCACACGGCCAACACACAGAGCATGATAATTAGGTCCAATGCGGCCAACGTACACTAACTAACTGATGACTATTGTCTGAAAGACTCTAAGAGTACAAATAGTGGTCAAGACAGGGCCCCGACCTACCCAAATTTTATACAACTAAAATACAGACATCTCTATAACCTGGCAACCCTGAATGAAGGGAGTCGTCCCGTCTGCGAACTCTGAACAACTGCTACAGAATATCCTGAACCCTATCTAGCTAAACCTGCAGGCAAGTAATGCAATGCCCCAGGAAGGGCGTCAGTACAATATGTAAGGAAATAGATAAGCTGAATAAGACTGGAAGTAAATAGAAAGAAGGGCCGAAAGATTAACCTGTACGCCTGCTGATTCATAATCTGCATCTAACTGACACTACATGTACATAAGCTAAGACTGGATAATTACACATTTATTCACTAGAACTAGCAGATAAGAATACATTAAAAAACCCCACCTGGCCCCCATAAGCTCGGAGGTACAATCAACACAAAATAACTCGTTCAGGCTCCCATAAGTCTTGGCGAGCACATCTCAATCTATATACCCCTACCTAGGTGTCTACGACTCTACTAGTATTGTAGCCAACCTACCGGTCCCCTGGGTCTACAACTAGGCCCACTTGGCCCTTAAACTATAGCTATGTCTAAGTCTAGTGGACTCCTGATATCTGCACCTCGGGCAGAATGCTCGATGGGGGTGTATATAAGGCCAACCACGACATATGAGGATCTGGATCCCCATCTTCGTCCCTTGCGAACGGCATACCGCTCTGTAGAGCGACGTAATCTCGCCCTTGGTGGGCGATGACACAACTATTAACCTTGGGGCAGTAATGGAAGGCTCCTAATTGAGGGAAACCCCAACCCAAGTGCTATACTGACACATCAATCTATCTGTGTAAAAAGAGCATATCTGGCCTTCTGGGCTTAACAGTAATGATGCTTCTGGGATAATCTATATGGCTGTCCATAGACACGCCATGTGCCCGTATTTGATTAGAGGACCTTGATAGTGATCATGATCTATAATAGTCTGGGATAAATAGAGCGAGGTATGAAGTGGCCTAAAAATACTCTGAATGTCCTAATTGGACATCTATAACTCGTGAATAACTGTGGGGTTGCGGATAGCTAACTACCTTTATTCTTTTTATTATACAACTATAGGGCTGGGCCTGGTCGAACTTGCTTCTACGCGATTGGTCCCTGGTCCTCCATAGGAAGCTTACCGATCTTTTTAACCTGTGGTTAACACTGTACTAGAAGGGTACTACTGACTTCTTAGGCCTTGTATGATCCACTTGGATCTATATTACTGTTCTGGGCAATTCTCAATCTTATAGGCAATTCTATATACACTGGCCCTCTCCTGGCACTCTGTACCTGGATACCTTACAAGAACCGGCTAGGGTGCTGGCCCGGTCACTGACTACTGATGTGGACCCCTCCTTGGGGTACCCACGGGTTTATCTGACTCGGACGACTAGGCTGGCTTGCTGGCATCCTACGTGATAACTGTTAAGTCGACTAAGACTGATAATCACTGATAAGGGCTAAAGGAATGGCGGACTACCACTTAGTACACTGGACAACCCTAGTGTCGCTAAATCTAGAATATTCTTATTCTGTCTATATTTCTGGTTCTGGGACGTGCGATAACGTCACTGAACTCTAGGGATGCTTTTCTGCCAATATAGGTGCCAACTGGTCGTTAAACCGCCTAACTGTGCCCATACTGTTTAACCAACTAATTCAGGCCGATAACTCTTACGAGCTTCTGAAGTCTAGGACTGGGAACAAACATATAAGTCTACCATCACAGTAAACTAAGAAAGAAAGGAGTTTCCGTTCATAATGTGAATCACATTTTACCTGTTCCCTTTCAATGAGGGGTCCTACGGTACAATCTGCATACGTTTTCTAGAAGCTAACCAGAACTTATGTAACTGTAATCCCTAATAG
>JACEIK010004012.1:36290-47447 GCA_018107945.1 Datura stramonium
TCCCAACTGCATTCACATATATGTCAATTAGAACTAAATACACCAATATTCTGGAAGAAAACATCACTTTCGATATATTTATAGCCCAAACTTTGGCTTACCGAAAGACGGTCGAAAACTTGCTATTTCTCAAAAGTCCAGATGGGAGAAATATTCACTTTAAGGCTAGAAGTATATTGACACTAATTTGGAGCAATTCCACTTACCTTAGCCTGGTAGCACGACGATTTGCCGACCAAATTTCGCGAAACTAAATCCGTAGGAATGCTCCTTGCTGCTAAATACCTCGGTTTCTGAGGTTAATTTGAGTTTGGACTGCGTTTGGCAGCGTAATCGATCGAAAATTATAAAGGAAATCTCGTTCCTCTCTACTTCTCTCGCGTTTTCTGGAAATTTTTAAGGTTTAAATGAATTATACCGAAGTTGGAGGCTTTATATACTTGACCCTGGATAGGGCCAACGTGTCACGGAGCCAACACGGAGGCTCCCCCTCTGTGACACGTTGCCATCGCGGAGGGGCTCTGCCTCGGCTCCTTCCGCGATGGTTCGACAAGTTTCTTATCCGGTCTTTTCCCGGGCCTTTTTCTGGCATGTGTGACACTCAAATACTCTTAACCAACATACGAATAGGCCATCTATGTGTCGGGAATTTTACGGGGTGTAACACCTAGTACATGTGCCTGTGCCAGACCTGCGGCCGCAGGAAAGCACCTGCGAACCGCAAGTCCAAGCGCAGGTAGCCTCTTTCTTGCCCAGTTCACTATTCTATACTTGCGTCCGACCTGCGTTTCGCAGGTTATCTCCTTTTCTCCAGTTTTTTTCTAGGTATTTTGGCCTACTTCTGCGTCTAACCTACGTTTTTCAAGTGAGGAGCAGAGACTCTTTATTTTTCTCCCTATTCTTGTCCCTTCTGGCATTTGCAATGCGTCTTGTGCATCAACACTTGCGTTACGTACGTCTTAAGAAGCTTCTCCCCTATTTTTATTTCACTTGGTCTTTCATCAAATCATCCTACAAACCAAAAACAACAAAAACTTAAAACACTTAAATGCAAAAAGACTTGGGTTGCCTCCCAAAAAGCGCCTTATTTAACATCGTGGCTCGACAGAGTCATCACCAAGCATCACTTAATTGGAGGATCATCCTCCTTATCAAATTCCTCCTCACAATCATTCCCTTACTCTTCATCTATCATCAAGGACTACAATCACCTTGCATTCATCAAGGGGCTTCGTTGGTTAGCATACATTGAAGGTGACTTCCTCGCCACCAACTCTAAACTTTAGCTCCCCAGCTCTACATCAACTACCGATCTCCTCATTGCCAATAATGGTCGACCCAATATGATGGGTACCTCAACATCCATGTCTCAATCTAGAACGAAAAATTCAGCTGGGAGTATGAACTTATCCACAAGGACAAAGACATCCTCAATAACTCCTACATGCAACTTGATGGAGCGATCAGTCATTAATAAACTCATTGTTGTCGACTTGGGACTCCCCAATCCTAAATTTTTAAAGATCATGAGAGGCATCAGGTTGATACTTTCTCCAAGATCACATAGTGCTTTTTTAAACATGCACACTCTGATGGTGTAGGGCATGGTGAACGCCCCTGGGTCCTCTCTCTTGGGAGAAAGATTGCTGGCCATCACAACACTACAATGGTGCGACACCTCCATTGTGCCCGCATCCACAATCCTCTTCTTTTTCAATAGCTCCTTCATGAATTTTGCATAGCTAGGCATTCGGATCAATGCATCCATAAGCGATATATTTGTGGACAACTTATTGAACATGTCAATGAATTTTCAAAATTTGTTGTGCTCCTTTTTAGCCAACCGATGAGGGTACGAAGGTGGAAGTATAGGCTCTTTGCCTTCTGTATTGAGAGGCACCTCACCCTCTTTCTCAATAGCAATATTCTCATGAGGAAAATCTACTCTTTCCTCCTCTCATTCTTTTGTATTGTCCACACAAATTGGTGCTCTTGGCAGCGTATCACTCATTTCATCACTTGCTTTCGGTTCAACAACTTTCTTGGCCTTAGCACCCGCATCAGCTACAACTTTTCCGCTCCTCATGACAATAGCCATGCAACGATTGTCCTTCTTCGAATTGGGTATAGTGTCACTCAGGAGGGTTCCTTTCATTCGTGGGTTCATTTGGGTTGAGAAATGGTTCATTTGAGCCTCTAAATTATTGATGGATGTTGAATGGGAGCTCACAATTTGGGCAAGGTTAAACACTTCCCATTTCAATTCCTTCATTCCACTATCGGTGGACTCCACTCTTTTCAACACCCTAGCCAACATCTCCTCGATTTTTGAATTGCCAACATCACTTACCCCCGGTTGCATTTTGGCTGCATCCGCTTTGGGAGAAAGTATGTATGGACTTGAGCTTCTATGATATCCCTCACGATTTTGCCTCGAGTTCCCCCATCTATCATTTCTATCATTCCACCCTTGACTTTGATGATTTCTCCAATCTTGATTCTAATCACAAGGGTGCCAAGGGCCTTGGTTGGCACCTTGCTATCCCTGACAAGAACCCCCATTTGACCCGCCATGTATTGACATTCTTCCTCATATGTAGGAGGTAAACCATCTCCTTCATATTGACCATGCCCTCGGGTCCCTAAAACATTCACACTCTTGACTACGGCCCCCATAACATGTTTATTCATTACTTCAAAGTGGGTCATTATCTTTTCCAAGGTTTCATCTCTTTCCTCATCATGCCTTCTCATTTTCGCAGTCACAAGGTTGGGGCTGAGACCACTTGAGGACATCTCGGTGTCTCTAGTGTGCCATGCTCTATTTGTTTTGGGCATACGATCAAGGAGATCTTTTCCTAATCCAAGTATTTTTTCTATAAGGGACCTACCAGCAAGGTTGTTGGCCACTAACTTATTGATCGAGTCAAGAGAACGATAGAAGCTTTGGAGTAGAACTCCATCCAGCAAACCATGGTTGGGGCATATTGCAACCTTCTTTTTAAGAGGATCCAAACTTCATGCAAGGTCTCTCCTGGAGGTTGTCTAAAATTGGTAATCTTGTCCCTTAATTAGAGCATCCTCGAGGGAGGGAAGAATCTGTCCAAGAAGGCCTGTGTCAGCTCCTTCCATGACGTGATTGACCCCAGGGGAAACTCTTCTAACCAAACAGTGGCTTCCCCCGTTAATGAGAATGGGAAATGCCTCAGCTGAATTGACTTTTGGCTGTTGTTGGTAATATTAAAGGGTTGACAGATTTCAAGAAAATTGTGGAGGTGTTTATTGGCATCTTCACTTGGTTGCCCTCCAAATAACCCTTTCATTTGCAACAAGTGAAGCATAGTGCTTGTCACATGACAGACAACATTCCCTACTGTAGGTGGTAGGAGAATAGCACCAACGACGTCGGGCAACATCGGCTCATCAACATCTTGGTCCATGTGGCTATCCACTGGCCCTACTTGAAAGTGTTGGCTCATGAGGTTCCACCTAAACAATCAGTGAAAACAACAACTAATGTAAATTCTCACAAGATGCTTTACTAATTCAGATTAACAAACAACTCTAGGCTATCAAAGCCTATTCCCCAGCAATGGCGCCAAAATTGATAACATCCAAATCCACTCCTCAAATGAGAGAGTGTACACAGTCGTATGCAATATAATTTACTTAACTAGGAGTCAGGGTCAAATCCATAGGGAATGGGGAGTGATTTATACTAAAGTTGTAAATCAATCTAAACTAACTAGCAACATTGCATCACAATTTATAAAGAAAATATTTGGGGGAAAATAAGGTCACTATATGATTCTAAAAGTAATAACAAAATAGGGAAATATGAATTGAAGCAACAATGAGAGAAAGTACTAGGTATGTGCTATTGACGGGGTGCCAATAGGATTGGAGTTAATTACTAAGTCTCAAGAACCAACTACAAGCATTAATAGCCATGGACAAGGTTGTACCCGATGTTTTTCAACCACTTGGGTACATTTTACTTGGGTTATTTCGAACCCCAAGGTCACATAACAAACAAATTACCCATATTGACTTGGAAAAGAGTTAAGCTATTTCTAGCCTTAACTCTTGAATGAGTTATGAAAATAGGTCGTGGCTATCTCTAGCCCAACCCCACACTTTCGAAACTCAATTCTCCACTAATTCTTTCTCACCCATATCATAATTCCGTTTCTCAATCAAAAGCAAGATAAGTAAACACAATTTATGTTTGCAACCATAAATATTTCAATGAAAACTTAGAGAAAGCATTAGATTCATGCATAATAAGTGATTCTAAGACTAAAGCAACAACACCCGATCCATTATAAACCCCTATCACACACTCGTAGTAATAAAATAGCTACTCATGAATGGGGATAAGAAGATTATATCAATAAAAAAATTCATTAACATTCATCATTGAGTAGTAAAATTAAGCTTCAAAGTATGCTTCAATGGTGAGTTCTTACCCTAAAAATTTGAAGAAGAAGAAGAAGAAAGCTCTCACTTCTCTATATGTTTCTCTCTCTATAAAAATTGATATTCAAAAAGTTCTTCTATCCTAATATCCAGGTGTGCAAAAATTAAGGAAAGTCTGCTCCTCTTTATTATGCACGGCTTCCCATTTTTGTCCTAAGAAGCATCCAAAATATCCTTGTGCCAGATCTGAACAATTTTACCCTTTTCAACATAGAGCTCACTTGTGTGGCACCTGTGTTTCACAAGTGCCCATCCGTGAGACGCAAGTCTCTAGAGGCTCTAGTTTAGAAAAGCCTAGGTGTTTCCTGCAGTTGCACCTGCATTTCTCAGGTGCTTACCTGCATTTCGCAGGTGCTTACCTGCGTTTCATAGGTGCTCTTTAGCTCCTGACCATCATGATCCTGTGAGGTCTTCTTCTTCCAGCACATTGACTTTTAGTTCAATTCTTCTGCTTTCCCTATTTAAGTTCAACACCTGCAAAAATCAAAGAGAAAGGGCATAAAACCTTCCTAAATGAGTTAAAAACAAAGCAAAAGCTCATGCTTAAAAGCCTAATGAGTTGGTAAATTACCAATTCATGAACAAGTTATGAACTTACTTGGAGGGCACGAAGGTGATTGTATACACAAATTATACAGCAGTCCAGTATTTATTTCCTAAGAAGGACGCCAAGACAAGGCTCATCCAGTGAATTTTATTACATCAAGAATTCGATATCGAGATAAAGACTAAAAAGGAACATAGAGCCAAGTGGCTGATCACCTTTCTAGGCTAGAAGACAGAAAGCATGTTGATAGTGAAGCAAAGATTTTGGAGACATTCCCAGATGAATAGTTGTTCACTGTCGATATACTGGATTTGTCATGGTATGCCGATATGTTTAACTTTTTAGTAAGTGAAGTGTACCCCTCAGGTTCCACCCAGGACAAAAAGAAGAGGCTCCATCATGATAGTAGATATTACATTTGGGATAAGCCCTGCTTATACAAGTTAGGACCAAATCGGCTGGTCAGAAGGTGTGTTCCTGAAGGCGAGGTTGATATGTTGGTAATTTACCAACTCATTAGGCTTTTAAGCATGAGTTATTGCTTAGTTTTTGCAAAATTTAGAAAGGTTTAATTCCCTTTTTCTTCTCTATGTAGACATTTGAAGGAAGCAAATATAATGGAGGATTTGAACTAAAAGCAGCCTGCTTTGTACATGTTTTTCACTTTCCGGCCGCAGTTCTACACATACAAAATGCAGGTCTGGCAGAGAAGGGTCTGCCTTACACATTCTTTACATCGGCTAACCGTGGATTGGCACCTGCTAAATGCAGGTGGGGCTGTTTGCACCTGCTTTTATACCTGCTCAAGCGAATTGGCACCTGCTAAATACAGGACGAAGGGCAAGTAACCTATTTCACTAATGGAAGAGCAAGACATCGAGAAAGGTTCCAAAAGAACCTAAAAGCCTCCAAGGGAAATAGTAGAGAGTTATGCACAAGAAATTTTTTGATATTTATGAACCTAATTGTACACCACATAGGATTTATTCATAGATTTTTGTAGAGTTTTACATGTCATAGAATATGATAGAATAAAAAGTACTCCTTCTTCAGAAACCCCATTGTGAGGGAATTCCACCATCATTTGTAGATCTTTTGAAGAAAATTGGTCAACCCATATGATTAATTTTGAGGGAAGTCCTCTTGGTATCTTCTCTCTCTCTCTCTCTCTCTCTCTTTCTCTCTAAATATGAGTAGCTAACTTGCTATCGAGGGATGTGTGCATGGTGTATTTGTAACTATGAATGGATATTGATTAATTTTTCTTTGATTCTAAAAGTATAGATCTATTATTTTCTCTATGTTTTAATTGTAAAAATTGATGGTTGAAAATTGTAATACCCCAAAAGTCCCTACGATCAAGCCTTAGACATGTAGCAGCAGAAAAATCTAAATTTTTCTCTCAAATCAACTCATGATATGAGTCATTGTACCATGGTACGAGTCAGATATTGAGTCATGATGAGCTACTAGTTGGCAGATCTTGGACCAATGAGTCAATGTACGACTCATTGTTTGGTGTGACGAGTTTAGGTTAGGAGTCGTGGTTACAGTAGAGCCTTCTGGCCTAGTTACGACGACTTATGATAAGAGTCTTAGGAGGCTATAACGGGTCAGGTACAACTTCTTGTAGGAAACAACAAAGTGTGGAACGCAGTCGTGGTTTGGAACTGTTGAGGGGAGGAATGATGTCACTAGTCAAGTTATGACTCATTGTAGGAAACAACGAGTCATTATAGGCATCCGTAGTGAGAATCAGATAGTTGGAAATCTGGATAGGCTAACAATAGAAGTAAACCACGAGTCGTGGTTTGGTTGTACGAGTCGTGGTACGACTTATGGTGACTAGCAGTGTGTTTTTCCCTATAGAATCATTAAGGGCATTTTCACAATTACTAAGCTTTAAACTTCCTAATGATGTCGTTTTAAGAACTGAAATGAGTGTTTTAAGAGGGTTTAACCTATCCTAAATCATTAGGCTCCCTTTCATGCATTGAGTTGAGATTCTCTTCCAAGATCAAACTAGAATTCTCCTCAATTTCTTTCCCAATTCTCTTATGCTTTCAAGGATAGTTTGGAAATTAGTTTACACAGGTATGTAGGGCTAAAAATGGGAGATTTCTTTCACTCTCATGTCTAAGATTCTTCTCAAATTCATGAATTTAAGTTCTTAATCAAGTGTATTGATTCCTAGGGTTTTAAGCCAATTCTATGAAACTGTCTATGCTATGTTTATGGGTCTAATCCCCTTATGTTCTAAAGTATGTTTAAGTCTTTTGAATAGATTTGATCCTCAATTTATTATAAATTTATGATTTCAAGTTATTAGAAATTATTCCCTATTATGCAAGTTTTATGAAAAGTCAAGCTTATGATCCATGATTTCAAGTATGATGAGATATCTAGTATACGTGAATGTTTATGAACTCTCGGCTTATGAATCCATGATTTTCACTTATGAAGTCTATTTCAAGTATGCATGATTTTATGATTTGGGCAAGCCCATGCAAGTTAAGTATGTTATTCATGATTTAGCCAAGGCTAATAAGATTAGTTTACGATATGATTTAGAGTTAAGACTCTTAATGCAGTTTATGATATGATATAGGGTCAAGACTCCCAATGCAATTTATGATATGATATGGAGTCCAGACTCCAAATGTTCAGATTCAAGCTACAATTTGAGAATATTATTTCAGCTTTGTTGAAAAACAATGTGAGCTATATGCATGTTTTGGGAGTAGTGTCTAGCACTGAGTAGGCTTGGGTTTTCGAGGTTCCCTGATGTCATAATATATATTTGGGACCTCTCAAGAGAGTTTTCCCCCCACCCCAAGGGTATAATCTTGATACCGATATCATGATTTAATGTCTTTAGCCATGGCAAGGTTTTGGACAGCTCTACCCACTTGAGTGCGATAGTTGGGGCATCACGTTAGCTCTATCGTGATGGTGTCGCTTATGACGATTCTCCCGTTGTTCGTCATGATTTTAATTACTCATGTTTATGACTTATGATAAGATGCTTATTAACATGTTAGACCCAATGATCAGTTTATGAGCTTCTACTTACTATTTCATATATGACAAGTAATATGATTTCTATTTATAAATATTAGGTCACTATGTTCAGTTATGATAACCAGCTTATGATTATGTATATCTCATATACAGTTTTCAGCATGTAGTCCTTACTATCACGATCGTTTGATTTATATGCATGATTTCAGTTTAACATTTTACTAAGCATGTTTTACTTTTCTTACATACTCAGTACATTCCAAGTATTAACCACATAATCTATGCTATATCATCTCATGATATAGGTTTGGGTGATCCGACTCAGTCTCGCTGATAGCTTGCTTTCATCTCAGTCCAGTCCATCCTTCTTGGGTGAGTCCTTATTTTTCAAGGACAGTTAGTAGTTATATCTTGCGTGTTATTTTAGTTTTCAGACTCTAGCGAGCTAGTTAGGGGTGTTGTCCCATCAACTCATCAGATGTTTTAGAAGCTTTTCAGATGTAGATTATTTAACTTATCAAGTGTTGACTCCATTTATGGCCTTTGTTATATTTCAAACATCTTCTTATTCATGCTGCCTTTAATTTCTTTTTTAGTTATGCTCTTAAATTGCTATGCATGTGCCATAGATTAGCTTGGAGTCATTCATGATTCTAGGTCCCATGTATTGGTCTGAACCTATACTCGGGTCATGACAAAATTGGTGTCAGAGCGAAGGTTTAGGTCTGTCGTAGGGTGTCTAAAAGCCGCATTAACTAGAGTATTTTCTATGGGTGTGAAGTGCGCCACACTTATAGGAGAGAGGCTACAAGATGTTTTAGGAAATTTTCCTTCTTTCAGGATCTATGTCGTGCGATGTAGTACCTCTCTATTCCTATAACTCATGTTATATGCGTTTGTACAAATATGCCTCCACGCCGAGTTAATGTTAGAAGAAATGGCAACGGAAATGGCCATGGCAATGGCAATGGAGATGGGAATCGGCAAGATTATGGGTGTGACAGGAGAGTAGAGTGCAGATTTAGCCTCCTATCAGTTGAAGGGGGTTTCTCACATATGGTTTCGTTAGTGGAAGGATAGTGGAGCAGTTGGAGCAGTTCTTGAGGATTGTGATGAGTTTGTGACTGCTTTCTTGGATAGGTCCTTCCCTAGGGAGTTGAGGGAGGCAAAGGCGGCGGAGTTTGTCAACTTGAAACAAAACAACAGAACTATCCAGGAGTAGGCTTCAGAGTTTACCCAGTTGTCCAAGTATGCATCGGAGATGGTTGCTGATCCTAGGGCTCATGTGAGCAGGTTTATGAATGGAATGGCAGATTCCTTGGTCAAGGAGTGCAGTATAGCCATGTTGATTAATGACACAGATTTCTCCTAGTTGGTCATATATGCCTAGCAGATAGAGGTGGAGCAAATGAAGGAGAAGGAGAGGGAGGCCAAGAGGGCTAGGAAAAGGGGCTATGGGCATTCCCATCAGAGTTCCAGTGGCATACATCATCCCCAATTTCAGCAGAGGTCAATGGCTTGATCTTGGGCATAATTGCATGCCCAAGTGATACTTTAATACTCCATTTCTACTTGTTTATCCACTTTTATGTGTGCATTCTCATGTGATTTGTATGTAAATATGGATTTATACTAACCAACATGATTAGTGTTGTTTTGAAGTCTAGAAGGAATTTTTGGAAGCTAATCTACAAGTTGGTAAAGTGTGGAAATGGACTCGGAAGCAAGAAGCGGAAGTCGACAAGGAAATTGGCCAAGTTTAGTGCTCCGCGATGGAGGTCGTGTCACGCTACCATCGCGGAAGCAGTCTGCCTAGAGGGAATTTTTATCTTGATTTCCAGTGAAGGTGTGCGATGGCACCGTGTCACGGAGCCCATGCTCCGCGTCCACTTCAGTGATGCGGTGGGAGGATTTAGCTGCTCACCAGGATTCCAGTAAAGGTGCGCGTTACCTCCGTGGCACGGAGCTGAGGCTCCGCGATACACTATGTGCCACGCTAAAGATAATTATCCGGCACCCCAAGTTCCAGTAAAGGTCCGCGACAGGGCCGTGTCACGGAGCTGATGCTCCGCTATACACTTCGTGCCACGTTGCCAGTTATTCCGGGAAATATTTCTCACTTGTATAAATAGCACACTTAGGTTTTATTTTAAAGAATCTGACATTTTGAGCAAGAACGTGGATAGCAGGCAGTTGAGAAGAAGAATTCCTAGGGTTAATTCTCTTCCTTTTCCTCTTTNTCCGAAAGGGAGACTAATTGGATAGATGTGAATTGGTGGAATATGTTCTTTCCTTGGTTGAGAAATTAAGGAAAGATTTACGTTCAGAATAGAAATATATCTGTAATGTCATATTTGGTCATGTATGGAATTTGTTATGTATAGCTAGAGCATGGAGTTTTTGCATCACAGAAATGTGTAATGTAAGTCTTGTGATTCTTTAATTGGTGTGGAGTCGAATGATCCAATCCATGGGTTATTAATTCCTGACTAACAACCGAAGAGAAGATTGACTGAACTTTAATTAATAAATTACTTCTCTGCATGTTTGCCTTAACCTCAGCTTGTTCGTTGCTATTGTTCAGACTTTAACTTACAATATTCATTTAGGTTCATATTAACTATTAATATTGACTCAAAAGCATTATTTGTTTTGGTTGTCAACCTGCATAACGAAATCATTTACTAACAATTAGGAAAATTACTGCCATATTACAGTCCCCCTGGGCTCGATACTTGGCTTGAAATAAAGCCACTTTACTACTTGCACGACCACGTGCACTTGCGTGTAGTTGGGACCGAACAAGTTTTTGGCGCCGTTATCGGGGCCTGGCAATTGGTTATTTAATTCTCTTAGTGTTACTTTACAAGTTCGATACAAGTGTTGACGACTTGATCTTAGCCTTTCTCTTGCAGGTACTAAATTTTTCTGAACGCTGGCAAGGGATAAGGAGTTGGTGGATCCGTTGTTAGAACCGGAGAGACAATTTCATCTACAGAAAACGAAAGCCCTAGAAAAGAAATTGCAGTTATTAAGGAGAGCAACTCTGGAGCAACAACAACAACCACCAATAGTAAGGGCAGTTTTAGTGCCCGAAGAGATGGCAGCAA
>JACEIK010004012.1:74334-106294 GCA_018107945.1 Datura stramonium
GTTCAGACTCACTTTATAATTTTGTCTTAGAATCTTATAAATTAGGAAACTCAACTCTCAAAATATTATTTCTTTGGTTGTCTGCATTCTGAAAGATATATTTCATTAACACTTAAGTTAATTAGTACCTTAGTTCAGTCCCTATGGGATCGATACTTGGGTTTACTTAAACCACTTTACTACTTGTTCGATCACGTGCACTTGCGTGTAGTTACCAAACACCCGAAAAAGTTCTTGGCGTCGTTGCCGGGGACTGGCAATTGGTAAATTTATTTTCTTAGTGTTAGTTTACAATTTCTATATAAGTGCTGACAACTTGATCTTAGCCTTTCTCTTGCAGAACGAGATATTGAATTATGTTTTGAAGATTGCTGGCAAGAGATAAGGGGTTGGTGGATTCATACTTAGAGCGGAAGACAATTCCATCAAAAGAAAGGAAGCTCTAGAGAAGAAGAGAAGCTGCAGTTGCTAAGACAGACAATCTTGGGCAACAATAGAATCCACCACTTGTAGGCAGGTGTTGGTGCAGAAATGGCAACTAGGCCGGTTGGCGAAGTGGAAATCCCACATGCTAACAATGTTACATCCCAGTACCATGGACCCGAGACGGGAGGGAGGTTTGAAGGCTTAAGCAGAAATGTTGCAATTGTTGCACACCAGCGGACAATTCACGGAGTCTTCCTCATGAATATCCAAAACAACATCTCCAAAACTTTTTTGGAGATAAGTGACACCACATCCTGTGGGTATCATCCGATTATGTGAAGCATTATTCCCATTTTCAATATTGGGAGAAGAAAAGAGGTGGTTGAAAGTGGAACCACCTAACTCTATCATCACTTGGGATGATTTGCAAGAAAATTTTTGAACATGTTCTTTCCATCCGGGAAAACAACAAGACTTAAATTTGATTCTAAGTTTAAACAAAGAGGGTGAGAATGCGTATCAAGCTTGGGAAAGATTCAAATCTATGTTCTTTGGATTGTCCTCACCATCACCAAGTCCAATGGTGCTGGTGCATACATTTATAGAGGTGTGGAACCCCACAAGAATTTTTCTAGACTCGGTGGGGGACAAGCATTAGAAAAAGACTTATGAGGAGTTGTATACTTTGTTTAAATCATATTTTGCAGGAAAATCTAAGTGGAATGCGGAATTCAAAGGAGGAATAAGAAAGCGGCAGGAGTCTTTGAAGTGGATGGTTTTACAGCTATCGCTGCACAGATAGCTGCGTTGCAAAATCAACTCAACACCCACTTATGTTGATGCCGAGCTTGAATCAACCTCAATCCCGGTCAATGTAGTGCAGCGAGGTTTGGTGTGAAGTATGCGGTAGTAAGAGCACTCGGCTACTGAGTGTTGTGGTGCAAATCTGTTTAGTGATTTTTGTTGGTATTGTACAGAGAAATAATCACAAGCAGTATGGCAATAATTACAACTCAAATTGGAGGAATCATCCGAATTTCTCTTGGGGTAGTAACAACCATCAAGAGTTGAGTTCGAATCGGGGGTGTGCGAGAGAAATCAAGGGGGCAACGTGTGCTCAGTCTCAATATAGAGAAACAATGCACCTCTTCCCCCACCCATCAGCATTTAGGAAATGTTTAAAACAATGTTAGCTAACCAAGATCAGAAATGCAGGCTGATTATGTGAAATTGGAAACCCAGGACATAAAAAACCCGTGATTAGCAAAGGCGTTGGAGTACCGGTTTGGACAACTAGTAGACTCAAATCACCAGGCAAAGGAGGACTACCGGTGACACTGACCCGAATCCCAAGACGGTTAATGCATTGACCACAAGGAGTGGATTACAACTCATGGAGGTGGAACCGAGAATGACCACCTCAGTCGGGGAGCGGTAGGAAAGATAGGGAACATGATGATTAGAGGGGGAAGGAGAAGGTAGGCGAGCGAGAGAAAGACCACCACCCCTTCCCATAAATATTAAATAAACACAAGGAGGAAGCTTGTTTCAAAAAGTTCATGGAGGTTCTTAAACAGGTACACATTAATTTACCTTTGGTTGATGTTTTGCAAGGAGTCTTTGAAATATGCAAAGTATACCAAGGACATCGTAGCTAACAAATGCGGATTGACGGAGTATGCTACGGTGGTGCTTACAGTGCACTTCCCGGATACAGAATAGGTTGCCAACAAAGCTCAAGGACCCTGAAAGCTTTACAATTCAGATCACAATCTGAGACCGTATCCGAGCTCATAGTTGTGCGGTGATTTGGGAACGAGCATTAATTTGATGCCGACATCTATGTTCAAGAAGTTGGGGGTTTGGGCGGTCCTAGACCAACTACAGTAATCTTGCGGTTAGCGGACCGTTCTTTGGCCAGAATAGATGCATTGTGGAGGACGTGCTAGTGCAAGTGGGCTCCCTTATCTTCCCGAGTAGATTTTATTATCTTAGATTTTGGGCAGTGCGGAAGCCCCATTTATTTTAGGACGTCCTTTCTTGGCACTTGGCCCCAGGAGAGCTTTGATTTATGTAGGCTGGGGCAGCTAACCATGCGACGCATGACAAAGTGGAGGTATTTGATCTGTATAAGGCCATGAAGCTTCCGACCATCTATGAGGAGCTTTCAGCAATCAATGTGTTAAACCAAGTGAAATTCTTGATTGTTGATTTCGAGATCATTGGGCGGTGATGAGCTCCGTCATTTGGGAGATAGAATACTATGAGATGGTTCAAATGTTGAATGAACCAAATGGTATCTCGAGCATGACTTTCAGCCTTTAATGAGGTCCCTAGTACCATTGCCAAAACCATCTATTGAGGAAGAACCAGCTGGAGTTGAAAACATTGCCTCAACATTTGAAATATGTCTTTTTGGGGGAAGATAACACCTTGCCGGTCATCATCTCATTAGAATTAGATGGAGAACCACGAGTAAAGGAAACATTGTGGTTCTCAAAAGAAAGAAGAAAGCAATGGGTTGGCAAATGTCGGATATTCGGGGTATCAATCCGACTTTTTGCACACGGAATTTTCATGGAGGAAGGAAAAGCCAAGCTGTACAACATCGAGGCGGAGGTTGAATCCGATGATGAAGGATGTGATTAGGAAAGAAGTAATTAAGTGACGATGCGGGTGTGGTCTATCCTATTTCGGACGGCGAATGCGTTCGGCCCATTCGGTGTGTCCCAAAAGAGGGGGGGATGACCGTGGTTACCAATGAGAAAAATGAGTTAGTCTACTGCTTCTGATCACAGTGGCGGATTTGCATGATTCAGAGAAAGCTCATTGAGGCCACAAGGAAAGATCACTATCCCTATCCCGTTCATTAATCGGATATTGGACAGATTGGCGGGTCAAGGATATTATTGTTTTCCTTGATGGGTATTCGGCTATAACCAAATAGCCATGCAGGGTTAGGGAAGACTACTTTCACATGTCCTTATGGGACATATGCTTTTAGGCGGATGCCATTTGGTTTATGCAATGCCGCCATATTCGAAGATACATGATGCTTGATCTTTCACGAGATGGTGGAAGATTCGTGACTATTCATGAGATGATTACACTACACATTTTCGGTATTTCATTGCTACTTGTTTTACGAGAATCTTGGCCAGGGTGCTAGCTCACTTTGTGAAGAATCAACAGCCACTCAAGCGGGAGAAATGTTATTTCTTATTCAAAGTATATCGTCCTTGGCCATAAAGTGTCTTGCAAGGGGTTGGAGGTCGATCATGCTAAGATCGAAGTTATTGAAAAGCTACCACACCACACAATGTCGGTGAAGGGTGTTCGCGGTTTTCTAAGACATGCGGGGTTCTACGAGCGGTTCATTAGACGTCTCTCAAATTTCTAGACCAATATGCCAGTTGCTAGAAAAAGAGGAATTTAAGTTCGAGTTTGATGATGAATGTGTCAAAGCATTCGAGGTTGAAACGAAATTTATAGAAGCACCTATCCTTGTTCTCGGTTAAGGAACAACCATTTGAGCCGATGTGTGATGCAAGCGACGTGGCTGTAAGGGTGTTGGGCAGCGGAGGAATAGAATTTTTCATTCTATTCCTTATGCAAGAAAAACACTGGACCCTGCCCAAGTTAATTATACCGTCACAAAAAAGGAGATGCTAACATTGGTGTTCATTTGATAAATTCGGGTCCTGTTGGTGGGTTTCTAGAGTAGTGGTGTATACAATCATTCGGCGGTCGGTATCTGTTTAACAAGAAGGATGCAAAGCCCGGGCTGATCGGTGGATCTTGTTGTTGCAAGAGTTTGACCTAGAGATTCGAGACAAAAAGGGGGCGTGAATGACGATGGGCAGCGACGGTAAACCGAGGCGGTGTACGGGGAGGCAACCTGTGAAATTGTTGTAATAGATGAGTAGAAATATTTGGAAAAAAAAAAGAGAAAGAAAAAAAATATATTTTTTGCGTTGAAACCTATGATTCTATTAATTTATTGTGGTGAAATGTTTTCGGGTGGGCAAAGGGTAAAAATGCAAAAAGTGCAAAGGAAAGGATAAATCGAGGTGAGAATAATAAAAATTGGCATTACGGTGAGCCTACGCGATGGCTCCGTAATCACGGAGGTGTTCCGCGTTACCCTCTGTAACAAACTCAACAAATTCATGCAAATTAACCAATCAAGACCCCCTACTTGAATTTTATCCTTCATCAAACATGTGACCTCACACCCACTTTTCACTCACAAGTTTTTAACTTATAACGTGTATGGGTATATATAAATAAAATTCAACTCACTCTCACAAAGAATTCACATGCAATATGTATTGATCCATAAGCTTACCTTTGGTGTTTCCTCCACTAATGTAGGAATGTTTTAATGTAATATCCAAGTAGGACTTAGTTGGTTTGTAATGTAAGCTAAGGGATGGGTAGGTACTATTTTGGTCATTAATAGTGACTATCTTCCCTAAGTGCTTTTAATACATCACACTTTCACCACGCATATCTATCTTCTTACTTCACCTCTATTCTTTTCAACTCCCAATTTCCTCTTTGTTTCCCCATTTCATTAGGCATACATAGGCTATTAGTAAGGAGTACTTAAGAAAGGTTTTTTTGCCCTTTTCTTCTTTTACTCCCTACCAACACTTATGTATTTTTAAACAAGTGTACGTGTAGTCTTTTCTTCAACTCCCACAACCACTATTTTCCTTCTTTTTCCAACTTCTCACTCCTTAACTTCTTTTGCATTTTCACTTAAGAGCTTGGGGGTTTTGGATCAAATTCAAGGCTATTGAAAAGAAAGGATTAAGCTCATCTTGTGGCTAGCAAGGAATAGGCTAAAGGCTCAATGGGGCTAAGTAGGATCACATATCAAGGTAGGTAAAGTGATGGATAAAAATTAGGCTCATTCAATGAAATGCCTAAATCATCTCCTATAATTAAAATCCATTATTTCGTTTTGTATACACACCAGGCAAGTTCTAGACACTACAAAAAAGCATGGAATATTCAAAAACCTTACACTCACAGCACATGGTCAACTCAAGAAAAATTCAGTAGACTCTTAACTCAGCTAATCACAAGAATTCAAAATTAAGCTTTCAAGCATACAGAGTCATATTCAAGAGTCTAGGTATCTCAGACCGAGTTATACAACTGCTAGACATGCTTCAAACTTTACAAAACTTGCATCGCACAATCATGTACGACACATAACAAGACTATCAAGCTATCAATCAGCTAAGGGTTCAAAAACAAAAACCTATTGACTAATTTTCCCTCAAGACGGTCGCCATCCATCCATCATCGGGAAAAGTCCCTAACTATGATTGAAAATTTATGTAAAAACAAAGGAAAATTTTTATTTCTCGGTTTAAGGTGCACCCTTCAAAAATGAATCGAACAGAAAAACCAAAGGGTAGGTGAATTATGCTCCATTAACCACTTTTCACTAAAACATCATACCCAGCACCACATTCACCCAAATTCACTAAGCACAAAATTCAAAATTTTGAAATTTTCCTCACCCCACACTTGAATTATGCTATGTCCCCAAAGCATCAAATAAATATTTCCTATGGCCTCTAGGCATAGCTAACAATATGTTTTTCTCCATTTTTGAATATGTGGGTCAACTACCCCACACTCATCTTTTGTCATGCTCCTTAGCTTCTGCTTCTAAGGGTACTCAAACTTCTCACAAACAAAACAAACAACAACAAGTAACAAATGACAAAATACAAAAAAACAAAAAAAAAGTACCTATGGTACGCTTGGGTTGCCTCCCAAGCAGCGTCTGATTTCACACCGCAGCACGATGTGAACTATCCTTCTCAGGACATCCTCAAACAAGTGTTCCCTTTCAAGAACCATCTCCTCCTCTTTTTTTTTTAGAGGGAACAACCTCCACTCTATCCCTCTTTTCTTCCATTTTCTTTTTTAATTTCCGCCCTTCATCAACTGGGGCTGAATTGTCAACATGTCCTGCAGCAGTGGACCCATAGAATCTACCACACAACACTTAGCATCTGATAACACACTAATCTTACAAAGATCTTTGTAGTGTGTGGGTGGGTTGATCTCCTGATAAATTCTTAAGAGCTCTTCTTCCTCATTGACCCTCATTTTAAGGGTATCTACTCTCACATTTATGATAGCTCCTCAATTTACAAATAATGGTCATCCCAATATCAAGGGCACCTTATCATCCACCTTAAAATCAAGAATTATAAAGTCAGCAGGTATAATAAATTCACCTACTTTAATGAGAAGGTCCTCGATTATTTTCTCTGGTGCCACTGTAGACTTGTCTGCCAGATGCAACATTACTCTTGCGGGACTCAACTTACCATATACTTGGGTGTTAAACAGAGATAGGGACATTAAATTGACTATTTCCCCTGAATCACACAGAGCCTTTATAATGTCTTCTTCACCAATTTGTCGTGGAGGGTGAAACTCCCTAGGTCCTTGAGCTTTTTCGGCATCTTGCTCATCACCTTGTAGCTGCACTCCTCAGTCAGTGACACCATCTATACATCCACCAGCCTCACTTTGTTAGCCACCACATCTTTTAAGTACTTGGTGTACTTTGGCATTCCCTGCAAAACATCAAGTAAAGGCAAATTGATGTGAAGTTCTTTGAAAATATCAAAGTACTTTTTGAAACATTATTCCTCCTTTCTCTTCTTGAGCCTTTGCAGGAATGGTGGTGGTGGTCTCTGTGATGGATGCAATGGTGATTGTGCATTATGTTTTGCAGCCCTCTGATCATCTTCTCTACTGGCTGACGGACCCTGACTAACTAGCTCCAGCTGCAACTGATATTTTTCTTTCGGTAGTGCATCAACTAACTGCTTGCCACTCCTCAGACTGATGGCATTGACCTGTTGGGGGTTTGTATCGATATCACTAGGTAATCCTCCCTGAGGTCTTGTATGTTGCGCAGCTGCCAGCTGACCCATCTGCTTCTCTAGATTTCAGGTGGCCATCTACTGGTTTTTCAAAGCTAAAACCATCCTTTCCTGATTCTCTTCCAGTTGGGTTTGAGTAGCCATAATTTTTTACAACATCTCCTCAATGGTGTTGCTGCTTGTCTGGTCACTGTTCTGCCTATTTTGCATCTGAGGCTGCTAATAGCTCTAACTCTGATTGCCACCCCATGAAAAATTTGGGTGACTCTGCCAATTTTTGTTGTAGATGTTTCCATAATTATGATTGTTTCCCTAAACATTTCCTACAAAGTTGGCTGATTCAGGATTGGCCCCGCAAGAGTCTGCATTATGCCCATTATTACCACAAATTTCGCACTAGCTAGGAGCTTGCTGAATTGCATTAACTTGTCCCTATGGCGATTTATACTCAATTTGCTGAATTGAGTCATCATTTGGTGTTGTAGTGTTGTTAATTGTGCTGCCAAGGCATTGAAACTGTCCACTTCTATTAGCTCTGCTTCTCTATTCCCCGCCTACTTGATGATTCTCTATGCCACTCTGGATTTCCTTGAGAAATTCGGTTCAGCAGAGTGTACAACTCATCATATGTCTTTTCCAGTGCTTTCCCACCCGATGCTATTAACATTTTTGTATGTGGATCTAAACTCGCTACAAAGGTGTGAGCTAACACCTCATTGGACTGCTGGTGATGGGGGCAGTCTCTCAATAATGACTTGAATCTTTCCCAAACCAAATACAAATTTTCCTCCAACCGCTGCTTGAAACTTAATATTTCACTTCTGAGCTTGCCAATCCTTCCTGAGGGGAAGAATCTGATGAGGAACTTCCTTGCTAGGTCGTCCCAAGCAGTAATGGAATTTGGTGGCTCAGCCTTCAACCACCTCGTTGCCTCTCCCAACAGTGAAAATGGGAAGAGGGTGAGTTAGACATAATCAGTTGACACTCTGGCGGGGATAAAAGTATCACTGATCTCCAAGAAGTTCTATAAGTGTTGTTGTGGGTCCTCATGTGTCATTTCAGTGAACTGACCACTAGAATGTAATAGCTGCACCATATTCTGCTTAAGCTCAAAGTTTCCTCCGGTCTCCGATTTGCGGATACTGGAGTCACATTCGTCGCTAGTGGAATTGCCACTTCCCGAACTGGCCGAACTACTATTGGATCAGGCAACAACTCTATCTGCCCAACTGGTGGATGTTATTATAACTGCTTCTATCACCTCTTTAGCTTCCACCCTAGAGCTTCTCACCGGAGCAAATGTAATCAGCATATAGGCTCTAACAAAGGTTCCACCAACTCTCTATTCCTTGCCAATTATGCAAGGACAACCAATTACTTGCAATAGAACCGAATAAGACCAAGTTTTTCAACACTTAAGAAAAGTAAAAATCACTCAAAAACTAAACATTCACTAATTTCGCCAGTCCCCGACAATGGCGCCAAAAACTTGTTGCGCCCCAGTGCACGCGCAAGCGTACTCGATCGTACAAGTAATATAGTGACTCTTGAAGAGTCGAATGTCGAACCCATAGAGACTGGACTAATTCAGTAAATATTCATGTTTAATTGCTCTATTAAATTTCACAAGTGTTAATTGTAGATATTTTAAAAGTGGGCATATAAATCTAGGGGTGATAAAAAAAATAGTCGGAAAACTATAACAAGAAGCATCTAGAGTTGAGGCCTGACAATCATGCAATGATACAATTCACGATGGTTCAAGTATTAAAACTTCAATTATTGTTTCATAGAGTTAAAATGCAGTGTTCATGGTCTTTCAATCCTCTAAACACAAAAAACTACTCTCACACCTGTATCATCGAGCGGGGATGTGATGTCCTAATTCATGAGCAATTTAACACTATGGATGTGGTTTATAGGGTTTATTCCCTTGATTGTGGACTTTTGTACCTCTAATCATTTAACCTAACTTAGCTTCACAACTACTTCTACGAGCGGTAATGTGACAATTCTCAGTCGGTGTCGAGCTATCTTCCCATTTTATTAACTAAGCAAGGCAAATTAGGTATAATTTATATCCTAACCGTGAATCCTACCGTAAATACAAGAACTTGCTCCCTACGTTATATCTTTCTAACCTGGGGTTACTGTTTCTAGCTTTTGCCTAAGCTTAACAAGTTTGTTTTCATGGTGATCAAGCATAAAAACAATGATAATTAAGAATGCAGGACAAAACAATAGTAGAAACTCGAACCAAAGATAAAGTCATGCAATTACATTCATATCACATGACTTCAACCCTAGAAGAAGGGTTTAGTCACTCATGTTCGTACAATTACTCAAAAATATATTTAAAGTAAAGTACTTACAAGAATGATTAAAAGATAAGGACAAACTCTGAACCTTAGGTTAAGTTCTTCACTTCTCCCTTAGCTCCTCTCTGCTTTCCCAAAATATTTTTGTGATAAATGATTTTAGGAGCTAAGTTCTTAATTTATACTAAATAAAAAAATACAAAATTTGGCCGGACATGGAACAGCCCCATGCCACGTTGCCTATTGCGCAGCAGTAGCTCCGTAGCATGGAGGCATCGCACAAGGCCAATGGATTGTGGCTTCTCGGCATGTCTTGCGCTGCACTAGTGCGCGTCACTTGGCGTGGAACGCACTGGTCGCGCTTTGCACCTGTCGTGGAATATTGCCATCGCGTAGGGTGCCTACATTGACATCTTCCACGCACGCAACAATGGTGTGTCACAGCGCGGGGCGCGACACACGCACATTGTGGCATGCTGGCTGGTGTGGCCAGCCTGCCCTTTGCCTTGTCAAGTTGCCTTCTTTTGCAATTTGTTCCGAGCTTCATTCGTACACCTCAACCATCATATTTAGTCCCTCCTATGCATTTTACACCTCTAAAACAAAGACTAATCATGTTGGTTAGTTCATACACGAAATTCTACAAAATGACATGAAAATGTAATCAATTAAATTAACAAACATGACTAAGATTAAGTTATAAAATAACACTTTGGCACATAAATATGCCCAATATCAAGATCCCCATTGGCCATGCTTTGCAATAAACGCACACAATTCATCATAATTTTTTTTAAGAAAGGGCTATATTTCAAAAGATACAAAATCCAAACACATGTGCATTATATTGGTTGCTAAGTACTCCTAGATTACTTCTAATTAAATTAAAAATACATCCTAAACATGTCGGTTCTACTAGATACCATGCCCAAGAGAAAAAAACATGGCAACAAAAACCCTCAGGCGAATAAAAATAGGTACCCCTCCATAAAAATTGTGCTTTGTCCCTAAAGAGACAAAACAAAATCAGGGAACAGACATACCTATGGCGCTCTAGGTGCTCCTGTCATCCTCGGTAGGCGGGTATGGTGGCACACTCTCCGCCTCAGCAATCATGGAACCAGCGGTGGCTGGTTGACTTAATGGTACAAGGATAATGGTAGGGCTTGTGTCTACCCCATCAGCAATCCCTGTCACCTCAACGACCTCAGTAGTTCTCTAGGCTTAATGTGGATCACCTGAAGTGTCATCGCCACTCATAAGCTAACTGGGCGCAGTAGTGGAGCTCCCCTCTCCTGTCGCTCTCTCATGCATCTTTGCCATATGCATATCGTGAGTCTGCTAACAAGCTACTACCTTCCACTTGTGGTCCTTCCTTTCTCTCTTTCTCTTCTTCCTGGGGGTATCCTCTTCCTCCACCCAAGTCGACCTCCGCTTACCCTTATCTCCAACAACAGGCTCATGGGTCTAGAAACTCCCTACATCTAACTCATTATCTAGCTCCTCTTCAAATAGAGGGATGGTCGGCACTGGCAACATGGCAGGCTATCGAGATGACAGCTCAACGACCTCCCTCCTAAGCATACCTAACTTATCCCTCAGGCCCCGTACGTCTAGTATCGTAGCTAACTGATCATTGAGCCATAGCTCAATGTTGTCGAGTATGGTAGGCAATGCCCTGGCTATCTCATTTATCTCAACCTTGACCCACGACTTGACCTGATCCATCGAAACATTGACTTTCTTCTCTGTAATGGTCAACCTCTTGGTCCTTTTTTACAAAACCTCATAGGGCACCAATACATACCTAAAAGAAACCTGTTCTGGAGTGGTCGATGTTGGAATAGATGATATGCTCGGTGTGGCTATGGTGTGTCCATCCTCGGTATCTGGCATCTCCTCAGTTTGCTCAACTCTGGTGGGGGCATCCACTTGCTCGTCCCCATCTTGCCCCAGTGTTAGAATTGCAGACTGTACTCTAACTCAGCCTACTGGGTTCATCTCATCTCGGATAAGGCCAATGTCTACTTTCCGAGTATGTCGCGACCTAAGTCTACACCCTGGCCATAACACGGGACCTAGAACCAAAAATGGCCCTAACCCATGGCATATACATAGCATGACTAAGAGCATATAAATAAGTAGAAATAAATCAAGAAGCAAACACAAACGAAAGTATATGATATAATAATGAAACAAAAATTGAGTCAACAAGTCACAAGGCTGATGTCTAAAAAAACTAGTCTGGAAAGCTTCTAAACATACGATGAACTGAAGGGACAAAAACCCCAACTGTCTCTGCTATAGTTTGAAACATGAAAGACATAAAAAACATTAGCAAAGTTGACATCCTCGAATAATGAGGACTCACCAACGCTGACACTGAACTGAATGGGAGCGAGAGCGATACTAATGTTGGGGATGAGTCTAGTCACCCAAGCCTATATCATGAGATGATATAGCATAGAAGTATGCGATCAGTACTTTGAATGTATAGAGTATGTAAGGTAAGTAAAATGCACTAGTAAAGAGATAGTCTGAAATCATGAGTATAAAACAAGCTAGAACATGAGAGTACGGACGACATGCAAAAAATCATATTCTTAAAGTAATCATAATCATGAGATATTCATAATAAGCTAAAACATAATGACCAAAGGTTTGAGAATAAAAATCATATAATATACCAGACTTGAAATCATTAGTGAAAACTCATAAACTATACAATAGGTCAAATAGACTATAAAACATAGTATCAGAAATCATGTACACGAGTAACTTAAAACATGAGGAACAATGGGAGGCTTCGTCATAACAGACACCATCATGATAGAGCTTACATCATGCCCCAACTATCTCGCTCAAGTGGGCAGAGCCATTCTAAGCCTTGCTAGGCAAAGAAAAGGCGTGATATCACTGGTGTGCCCTCGGGCGGGAAAAACACTCTCTTGAGAGATACCAAATATAAATATATATCTACGGTGGCACATAGTTATGAGACATGGGTCCTCAAAATTCCTGACCTAGTCTGTGCTAGACACTACTCCCAAAAACATGCATATCACTCATAATCGTTTTCTCAAAACATAACTTAAATCTATTTCTTGGGAGTCATCTCTTTAAAACTTATCTTGTAAGCCTTGGCTATAAATCATGGTGAAACATAGTAGACTTTACATGGGATTTCCCAAATCAAAAAATCATACATGCTTGAATAAGGATTCATAATTAGAAATCATATAATCATAAGTTTAAGAATTTGTAAACATTTGTGTATACTTTGATAATTCATCATACTAAAAATCATTGGCTTATAAACTTGAAATTCATAAATCATGCATAATAGGAAAAAATCACCATAAACTTGAAATCATGAATTAGTAAAGAATTCGAGAGTCGAATATGGCCTAATAACTATAATTCACCAAATTGGAATATGAGAGAGTTGAACCCATAGAGAGATCATGGATAATTTCATCGAATTGGATCTAACCCTAGAATTTCACAATTTAGAACTTGAGAAGTAGAGGTCATGGAATTGAACATAAAAAGGGCATGAGGGTGGAAGGATTTCCCCCATTCATAACCACATACCTGGGATGGATGAATTTATAACTTGACTTGAAGACCCAAGAGAATATGGGAAAAAGGTGATGAAGAACTCTAGGTTGCCTTGAGAGGATTCGATCTTCAATTTGGAGTGCTAGGAGTAGAATAAGGGTTAGGAATGAATAAAACCCTCTAAAATACCCTTTTGTTCAAAACGACTTAGTTTAGGAGTTAGGAACTTAGGAATTATCAAAACTTCTTTAATAACTCAGCTGAAATGTGGACTCTGCCAGACCTAACAAATCACCCAACGGCTCATTAGTCCACTTAACAGATTTGTAAGACCACTCCTTGTCACGACCCGAACGTATACCCGGATAGCAATATGGGACAAGGAGCCCCGAGAGATTCCTAGTCGACCCATGACATGAACATACATCTATCTCAATCTAGTAAAGCGTAATACTCAACATGATAACATAGTGGAAGCATAATCATAACGTAACATGCAAAGCGATACCCACTTCATACATGATAGCTGAGTACTACACATAGTTTGAAAGCCTCTAACATATCTGACGGGTTGATGGGACAACATCCCCAACTAATCTACCAGGTCTAGAAAATTGAACATAATGAGATAACTTATATCAAATGGACCTTGAAGAATAAGGAATCACCAATGAGCAGGATGCTAACTATGGGAATGAGCTTATAACGGTGCTAGGTCTAAAGATCGGAGCCTGTATCATGCAAGGATACAACATAAAGTATGCGGTCAGTACGTGTAATGTACCGAGTATGCAAGGTAAGTAAACCAGATATTTAAAATACATAAAAAGCTCATAAGAGATCATAAGAGTGGGACAACATGCTCATAACATAAATATCATAATGTAACATAAGGCTCAAGGTTTTTAAAACATTCGTGTTGTATTCGTTACCATAGTCATAAGAGAAACTTTATAAATAAAAACTTGAGCCAAAGTAACATAAACATAACAATGCATAAAACATGTGGAACAATGGGAGGACTCGTCATAACTGACACCATCATGGTAGAGCCTTACATGATGCCCCAACTATCTCACTTAAGTGGGAAGAGTCGTCCCAGGCTTACCAGGCAAGGGGCGCCCATTATATGATATCACGAAAGAGGGGATCCATTAATATTTTAATGTATCATCATGAACCTACGGTGGCACGTAGTTATGAGACGCTGGCAAAGTCCTTTGAAAACCGGGCTACTCGGTGCTAGACAATGCTCCCAAAAACATGCATATTAGGCTCGTACGTAAATCATAAACATTATTCATGATATTCATGGACAAATAAACATTAACATCGTTGATCCCCATTTACATACATGTTTAGCCATGAATCAAGGCCCCATTAATCGGACAACATCATAAATCGATCAACCATGAAATCCATATCATAAGTCATAAATCATACTTGAACATGTGGGCATTGCCCGATACTTTAACATGCTTGAAAATACTCAATTCACTTAAAAACATGATTATAAATATGGGTAACTTGAAACATGCTTTTCATCTTTAATACTTCATCATGCATGAACATTCATCATAAATCTTAACTTTCATTAACTCTTAATAAATGGGCATTTTGGTTTATAAAACATAAAACATGATTTTTAGTTGAAAATAATATGAAACTTGCCCATGAATTTAGAAACATCTTTAAATCGTTTCCATGTAGAAAATTACAAATTTCATGCATTCAGTTAAAACCCCATAGAATCAACATAGGAATTTCTATGATTTAAAGAGACATTGGGAATGGGTGTGAATGGATTCACCCATTCATAACCTTACATACCTGATTAAAGCTGATTCTTACACTTCCTTAATTTCCAAAGAGGAATTTGAGAAAAGTTGGAAGGACTTAGACTTCATCTCTTCTGTAGCTCCCTAACTTGCATACATGGGTTTAGAATAGGATAGAATGACTTAATCTATCTTAATACACCCTGAAAATGGCTTAAAATGACGTAGTATAGGATCCTAGAGCATAGGAATGACGAGAATACCCTTTATAACTTCGTAGAAAATAACTACTCGTCAGTCCCCACAAGGGACCTAACGAGTCGTTGCCACCAACCACGGGTCATTACATCGATCATTGAGTACATGTCTAGGTTTTACCTAGAATTCATAACGGGCCATCATACGAATCGTTACCAAAGACCACGACTCGTGGTCACCACTCATTATCTCCGCTTCCTCAAATCTAAGATCATTAGTTACCTGCTGACCATGATTCACCCAACGAATTGTGGTGTCTGATCATGACTCATGGGGTCTGTACGTAATGTACACTGCCACCTCAAACCCCTCCTTCCAATTTCTCTTGGCCACAGCTGACTCAACGGATCGTGGTGTCTAACCACGACTCATGGTCATGCCCGTGGTGGCTCCATCAACAAATTTTTAAATCTAGGCTAGTACTTCACCATGATTCACCTCACGACTCGTGGTCTTCCCCACGGGTCACAAAACGACTCATTTTGTGACCTGGTGTAGAATTTTTAGTTTTCTCCGTTTCAAGTCCAGGGTCTAATCTTTAGGCGTTCAGGGTATTACAATATCTCGCCATTGGGAACATTCGTCCTCGAATGTTGGAGAACATACAGAAATGCAATCATCATATTCAATTACAGATCATTTAAGATAAAAACTGAATGAATGAATAATTCCAATTTAAACTACATGGCTGAACTGATTTTCCTGAATCATATACACATCCACATACATGAAAGAAACTAGGGCACATGAACTGAACATGAAAACTAAATAGAGTACTAGGGCAAAAACTGGTATCTCAAGCTGGAACTGAGCCGGTAGGGAGTAATTGTGGGTATCTAGCCATCAGGTCTGCTTCGGCTTCCGACATAGCTCCTTCAACATGTTGATTCCTACATAATACTTTGACTGAAGCTATTTCCTTGTTCTTTAGCCTTCGAACCTGACGATCCAGTATTTCCACCGAAACCTCCTCATAACTAAGGTTGTCTTTCACGCCAACACTGCCCACCTGAACAACTTGAGTTGGATTATCCAAGCACTTCTTTAAGAGCGATATATGGAAAATAGGATGCACAAAAGCTAATTCGGAGGGCATCTCCAATTCATATGCCACCTTGACAACCCGTTTCACAATTCGGTAGGGACCAACATAACGAGGGCTTAGTTTTCCTTTCTGTCCAAACCGCATCACTCCCTTCATGGGATACACCTTCAAAAACACCCAATTATCCACTTTGAACTCAATTTATGTCCTCCTCACATCGACATAGGACTTTTGGAAACATTGAGTCATTTTCAACCTGTCCCATATTAGCTGAACCTTCTCCATAGCGTCATGGATTGAATCTGGTCCTATCATCATAGATTCAAAAACTTCGAACCAGCCAATAGGCGATCAACATCTTCACCCATAGAGAGCCTCAAACGGAGGCATCTGAATACTGGAATGGTAGTTGTTATTGTTTGCAAACTCGATAAGAGTCAAGTGATCATCCCAACTACCCTTGAAGTCAATCACGCATGCTCTCAACATGTCTTCAAGAGTCTAAATTTTTCGCTCCGCTTGACCATCCATTTGCAGGTGAAATATTGTACTGAGCTTAACCTGAGTACTAAGTCCCTTTTGGAATGACCTCCAAAACTGAGAGGTACCTCTGTCTGATATGATGGACAAGGGAACTCCATCCAACTGAACTAGCTCTTGGATGTACACTTTTGCATAATCCTCCACCGAATCTGTGGTTTTGACAGGTAGAAATTGAGCGGCTTTGATTAACCTTTCTATCAACATCCAAATGGAGTCATATTGTCGTCGAGTGCGAGGAAAACCTGTTAGGAAGTCCTTATTGAACTTTTCCCACTTCCAAGTAGCAATGCTAATATCTTGGAGCACACCTCTGGGTCTCTGATGCTCAACCTTCACTTGTTGACAATTTGGGCACTTGGATACAAATTATGCGATGTCCTTCTTCATGCCATTCCACCAATAGACTTCCCGTAAGTCGTGGTACATCATGGTGGCACCTTGATTGATAGAATACCTGGATCCATCAGCCTCGTGCAACATCTGATTTCTCAAATCATCGACATCCGGAACACATAAGTGACCCTGGTATCCAAGAACACCATCTCCCCCTTTGGAGAAGACCTCTACCTTCTGATTTTGAATAGCTTCCTTCAACTTTACCAAAATAGGGTCCTTTTCTTGTCTAGATTTTACATCAGTCACTAAAGACGATTCTGATCCGTTCTGAATTATAACACCACCATCAGTCGAATCAACCAAACAAACTCCCAACCTTGCAAGTCGATGCATGTCCTTCACCAAATCCTTCTTTCCCTCATCCACATGGGACACACTTTCCATGGAGAGTATACTAAGTGCATACGCTACTACATTAGCCTTGCTCGGATGGTAAAGCACACTCATATTGTAGTTGTTAAGTAGCTCTAACCACCTCCTCTACCGAAGATTGAGATCCTTCTGGGTAAACACATATTGTAGACTCTTTTGGTCCGTAAATACATCCATGTGGACCTCTTATAAATAGTGTCTCCATATTTTTAAGGTGAATACAACCGCAGCCAATTTAAGATCATGGGTCGGGTAATTCTTCTCATGAACTTTCAGTTGTTTGGAGGAATATGATATAACTTTCCCGTGCTGACTCAATACATACCAAAGTCCGATCTTTGAAGCATAATAATACACCACTAACCCATCGATACCCTCGGGTAGGGTTAACACTGGTCTTGAGGTAAGTCGACTCTTCAACTCCTGAAAGCTTCTCTCGCAAGCCTCCAACCATTGGAATTTCACCTTCTTTTGTGTCAATTTGGTCAAGGGTGCTGTCATAGATGAGAAACCTTCAAAAAATCACCGATAGTAGCCAACTAAAGCCAAAAAGCTCCGGATATTTGAAGGATTCACCGGTCTAGGCCAATTCTTCACCGCTTCTATTTTCTGAGAGTCCACCCTTATGCCCTCACTTGATACCATATGGCCCAAAAATGCCACTGAATTCAACCAAAACTCACATTTGCTGAATTTAGCATATAGCTGGTGATCTTTAAGAGTCTGTAGCACCACCCTCAAATGAGCGACATGCTTCTCTTTGCTTCAAGAGTATATAAGGATGTCATCAATAAACACAATCATGAACATATCCAAGTATGGCTTGAGCACTCTATTCATCAATTCCATAAAAGCTTCAGGAGCATTCATTAGTCCAAAAGACATAACTACAAACTCATAATGACCTTACCACGTCCTGAAGGCTGTCTTCGGGATGTCTCTCTCCGAAACTTTGAGTTGATGGTACCCGGATCTGAGATCTATCTTTCAAAAACACTTGACACCCTGAAGCTGATCAAACAAATCATCGATCCTGGGTAAAGGAAACATGTTCTTGACAGTGACCTTTTTCAATTTCCGATAATCAATACACATATGAAGAGACCCATATTTCTTTTGGACAAAGAGAACTGGTGCACCCCATGGGGATTTTCTTGGTCTAATGAAACCCTTATCCAAAAGATCCTTCAACTGCTCCTTTAACTATTTTAGCTTGGGTGGTGCCATTCTATAGGGTAGATATTGGCTGCGTGTTCGTAAGGAGGTCAATACTAAAATTGATTTCCCTCTCGGGAGGAATACTCGGTAAATCATCAGGGAACACTTCTAGATACTCACATACCACCGAAATTGACTGAATAGTTGGGGTCTCGGACTCAACATCCTTAAGCTAACTAGGTGGTACACACAACCAATGGAAATCATCTTCCTGGCCTTAAGATAGGAAATGAAACGACCTACAGGCATGGCCGAACTACCCTTCCACTCTAAGACTGACTTGCCCGAAAAGTGGAACTCCACCAAACGGGTTCTACAATTAACAGAAGCATAACATGCATACAACCAATCCATGCCAAGAATAATATCAAAGTCAGTCATCTCTAACTCTACTAGGTCTGCGGAGTGACTTTATGCAATACAGTGATCGGGCAACTTCTATACACCCGCCTAGCTACAACTGGATCACCAATGGGAGTAGAGACTAAGAATGGTTCTAACAAAATTTCGGGATTAATTCCAAAGATACTAGCAATAAAAGGTTTCAGAAAAGACAAAGTAGCCCCTTGATCTAACAAAGCATAAGCATCAAGGTGAAACACTCGTAACATACTGGTAATAACATCCGGTGAAGTCTCCTGCTCCTGATGTGAGGTGAGGGTATAGAATCTATTTTGGCATTTTCCGACACCCCTATTAGTGGATGCCCCTTGTGGAACAGGACGTGCTGGATCTGCTGCTGACATGGTAGTTTGTGCACGACCTCTATCATCATCCAGTCTATAAAAGCGACATGCTCAGCGCATGTGGCAGGATCTACCACACCCATAATAGATGTCTAAGCCGAGTAAGCACTCCCCTGCATGACTCTTGCCACATCTCTCACAGGCTGGAAAGGTGCACTCTACCTGCATGCCACTCTGATCTCTCGAACTTGAGGCCCTCCTCCTCAGATCACCCTTGGGTCTAGATGGGACACTAGCTGATGATGGTGCTGGAGCTTATGACCTCTGCTGAATCTGTTGGCGGTGACCACTTTCGGATCTCTACTGAGTGAACCCATAATTGTCTGTCTGGACCCTTTTGGCCTCTCTCTCCCTCATATGCGCCGCCTCCATCTTCTGGGTGTATAAGACTATCCGAGGAAAATCCATATCTTGGTGGAGCATAGCGTTCCTGCAATCTTTGTCCAAATAGTTTGCCACACCATGATCAAACCTGCTCACTCGCGCCCTCTAATCAACCACTAACTCTGGGGCGTACTTTGATAAGCGAGTGAACTCAAAGGAATACTCCTGTGCCATCATCTTCCACTATTTAAGATTCACGAACTCAGCTGCCTTTAACTCCCTCATCTCACGAGGGAAGAACCGATCTAGGAACGCAACATGAAACTCCTCCCAATTGACAAGGTCTGCTCCGGTGGCCCTACTATCTTTCCACTATTGAAACCAGATGTGTGTGGCCCTTTCAACTAATATGAGGCCAACTCAGCACACTCAACTCCCCTCACCCCAATTACCTGGGTGATCTTCACAATCTCGTCAATAAACTCATGTGGATCCTTGTCCACCTTGGGACCAAGAAACTCTGGCGTGTTCATCCTCAAGAAATCTCTGACTCGAGCTGCTGCCGCATTTTCATTTTGCGGAATATGCGCCACTATCTATTGGTTGAACTGAGCGGTCAAGGCCTACGCTAGCATCTGGATAGCTGCCAGAATTTAGCACGGGCAACCAGCTCCACTACATGGTGCTCCTAGACTGGTGGGGCTTGCTGCTGCCTGTCTCTTTTGCCATCCCGATGGCTGTTTTCATTCCAACTCCTCCCACCGTTAACTCTGTGGAGAGCCATGATTCTACAATTGCGAATAGCAAGAGTTATAAGGATATGGAGGCATTTCATCGCACGACATAGATCATGAAAGAAGGGAACAATTCCTAAACATCTTGTAGCCTCTTCGTCATAAGTGTGGCGTGCTTCACACTCATGAAAAAGACTCTACTTAATGCGGCTTTCAGACACCCTAAGACACTTCAAATGTATGGCTCTAATACCATGTTTTTCACGATACGAACATACACCCAGAATGCAACACGGGACAAGGAGCCCCCAGAGACTCCAAGTCGACCAATGGCATGAACATACATCTATCTCAATCTAGTAAAGAGGAATACTCAACATGATAACATAGCGGAAGAATAATCATAACATAACATGGAAAGCGATACGTACTTCATACATGACGGTTGAAAACTACACATAGCATGAAAGCCTTTCATACATGACGGTTGAAAACTAGACATAGTATGAAAGCCTTTAACATATCTGAAGGGCTAATGGGAAAACACCCCCAACTAACCCGACAAGTCTAGAAAACTGAACATAAAAAGATAATTGATATCAGCTGGTCCTCAAAGAATGAGGACTCACCAATGAACTGGATGCTAACTCTGGGAACGAATTAATGACGGTGCTGGGTCTAAAGATCGGAGCCTGTAGCATGAAATGATACAACACAGAGTATGCGGTCAGTACATGGAATGTACTGAGTATGCAAGGTAAGTAAAACGGACATTTAAAATACATAAAAAGCTCATAATAGATCATAAGAGTGGGACAACATGCTCATAAAAAAAAATATCATAATGTAACATAAGGCTCAAGGTTTTCAAAACATTCGTACTTCATTCATTACCATAGTCATAAGAGAAACTTTATAAATCATAACTTGAGCCAAAGTAACATAAACATAACAATGCATAAAACATGTTGAAAAATGGGAGGACTCGTCATAACTGACATCATCATAGTAGAGCCTTACATGATGCCCCAACTATCTCACTCTAGTGGGCAGAGTTGTCCTAGGATTTCCAAGCAAGGGACATGATCATGGGCATAAATTACGTGCCCAAGTCCTATTATATATCTTGATTTAGTCATGTTTATCAATTTAATTAATTGTATTCTCATGTGAATTTGTAATAAATTTGTGAATGAACTAACCAATGTGATTAGCTCTTTGTTTTGTAGGTGAAAAATGCTAAGGATGAGCATAATGTGATGATGCATAAAGATAAAGGGAGTTCGGGATTGAGTGCAAAGAAGGAGACACGAAGAAAACATGGAAGTGGCATGGGTGTGCCAGCCAACATGCCACGCCGCGTGCCAGGCAGCGTGTCACGCTAGCCCTGTGTCGCGTTCACTATCGTGCCACGCAAAGGCAAGTTTGCACGCGTGCGAGGGACAAGGCAGCAGCAGTGCGCGATGGCACCGTGCCACGCCCTGCAACATGCGCGATGGCGTTCGTGCCACGTCAGGCAACACACAGCAATGGATCACACGATGCTACCGAGAAATCCAAAACAGTGGGTATACGAGTTTGCTCCATGGCACGGAAGTAAATCGGGGCGATAGGCAACGTGCCACGGAGTAGTTTCATGCTCGGCCAAATTTTGCCAATTCCCACTTAGTATAAATTAAAACCTTATCTCCTAAAATCAGATATCACGAAATATTTATGGGAAACCGTAAAGGAGCGAAGGGAGAAGTGAAGAACTCTACCTAGGGTTCACTATTTTGCATTCTCTTTTAACTATTCTTGTAAGTATGTTACTCTAATCATGTGTTTGAGTATTTGTATGAACATAAGTGGCTAAACCCTTCCTCTAGGGTTGAGGCTACGTAATATGATTGTAAATGCATGAATTCTTCATTGGTTTGAGTTTTAGTTGTTGTTGTGTCTTACATTCTTTATTATTATTGATTTTATGCTTGATCACCATGAAAACAAATGTGTTAAGCTTAGGTAAAAGCTTGAAAGAGTAACCCTAGGCTAGAACATGAGAATGTAGGGAGCAAGTTATTACCTTTATGATAGGATTCGCAATTAGGATAGAAATTTTACCTAATTTTCCTTGCTTGGTTACTAAAACGGGATGATCTAGACACCAACTTAGAATTATCACATCACCACTCATAGAAGTAGTTGTGACATCACCACTCATAGAAGTAGTTGTGAAGCTAAGTTCGATTAAATGATTAGAAGTACGAAAGTCCGTAATCAAGGTGCAAACTCCGTAAACCACATCCATGTAATTAAATTGCTCACGAATTAGGACGTCACATCCCCGCTCAATAATGTAGGTGTGAGACTAGTTTTTCATGTTTAGAGGCTCGAAAGACCATGAACATAGTATTTTAATTATGTGAGACAATAACTGAAGTTTTCACACGTGAACTATTGTGAATTGTAGCATTGCATGATTATTAAGCATTAACTCTAGTTGCTTCGTATATTGTTTCTCAAGTATTTTGTGATCACCCCTAGACATAATTAGAATTTATCGAAAACTTCTATAATCAACACTTGTAAAGTTAATTTTAACACATGAACTTGAGTATTTGCTAAATTAGTCCAGTCCCCGTGGGTTTGACATTTAGATCATAGAAAGGGTCACTGCATTACTTGTACAACCACATACACTTGCGAATGCGCTGGGCGCAACAAGTTTTTGGCGGCGTTGCTAGGGAATGGCGAAGTTTAGTGAATTTTTTAGTTTTTGTGAGATTATTAATTTTTCAAGTGTTGAAAAACTTTATCTTAGTCTGCTACATTGCAGGTGACAGGTTGTCCTTGTAAAGCTGGCAAGGAATAGAGAGCTAGTGGAACCATTGTCGGAACCTGAACGACAATTGCATTTGCTCCGTAGGGAAGCCTTAGAGCCAAAGTTGAAAAGGTTACAAGAGTAGTCGCAACAACATCCACCAGCAGTTCAAGAAGAGTTGTTACCTGACTAAATGGTATCCTGACCAGTTCACGGAGTGGCAATCCCACTAGCAATAAATGTGACCTCTAGTATCCGCAAACCCGAGCCTAGAGGGAACTTTGAATTGAAACAGAATATGGTGCAGCTGTTACATTCGAGTGATCAGTTCACTGGGATGACTCATCAGGAACCCCAGCAACACTTACAGAACTTCTTGGAGATCAGTGATACCTTCATCCCCATCGGAGTGTCAAATGATTATGTTTGACTCACACTCTTCCCATTCTAATTGTTGGGAGAGGCTAAGAGACGGTTGAAAGTTGAGCCACCGAATTCCATAACTTCTTGGGACGACTTAGCAAAGAAGTTCCTCATCAGATTCTTTCCTTCAGGCAAGACTGGCAATCTTAGGAGTGAAATATTAAGCTTCAAGTAGAGGCCAAAGGAAAACTTGTATTTGGCTTGGGAAAGATTCAAGTCATTATTGAGAGACTGCCCCCATCACTAGTAGTCCAATGAAGTTCTAGCCTATACCTTTGTTGAGAGTCTAGACCCACACACTAAAATTTTACTAGACTCTGCATCGGGTGGGCAAGAATTGGAGAAGACCTATTGTCACGACCCGAGAGGGGACCTGGATCGTAGACACGGGACAAGGGAACCCAAGAGTCCCCAAGTCAACCCATGGAATAAGCATTCACAATCTCATTTAATAAACATGAAGAAAACATAAATATAACTCAACGGAAGTCTAACTTAGCATAACAACAGAATAAACATCTGAGTTGAATACATGTCTTAGTCTGAATAGCGTCTAATCTGGACGAGCTAATGGGACAACACCCCTAACTAGCTCAAAAAAACTAAAACTAAAAGTATGCTCAAAATAACTGAAAGTCTAGTCCTTGGAGGATGAGGACTCACCAAGCAACAAATGCTAACTCGGATAGACGGCTATGGACGGGGCTGAACCTGAGAACCCAATCCTACATCATGAAACGATGCAGCATAGAAGGTTTGCGGTCAGTACGTGAAATGTACCGAGTATGAAAGGTAAGTAAAATTGCTTTAATAATAAAATAAGCTAAATCCAGTCATACATATATATAATAAACTTTGAGAGTAAGTAGAAGAACACATGCATAAATTCTGAAATCGAGCTTTATCATAATGTGCTCATGCATGGCTTTAGAACATCATGGATTACTCGAAACACTCAAAGATAGATCATAAAATTTATTTCAGATGTTGAATAATGAGTAAAACCTTGCTTTCCCAACATGCATGCATAAGATAATCATCATGAGTAATGGATATGCATATTCAAATGATATAGACAATGGGAGACTCGTCATTTAACTGACATACCACGATAGAGCTTATGTGGTCCCGACAATTACACTCAAGTGGCCAGAGCCGTCCAAAACCTTGTCAGGGCTAGGGACGCTACCATGATATCGATATCAAGCTGAAAGGGCCAATTGGGCTGGGGATAGCACACAAGGGAGGTCCCAAGAATTTAATAGAATAAACATACATTGGCACATCGGTGCTAGACTCTTCTCCCAAAACATGCAATGCTCTACATCGTATAAATACGAAGCTCAACATCGTGTAATGACGAAGCTCAACATGAAATCATGCATAATCTCGACATCATATGAAACGAAGCTCAACATTGTCTATTGAGAAAGCTCACTATGAAATCATGCATGCATTAGACATCATATAAATATGAAGCTCAACAATGTCATCTCAACAAAGCTTAGAATAGAATCGTACTAGGGCTCAACATCATGTGAAATGAGGCTTAATGACAACATACATCTCAATTATGAATTCATTCATACGAGAAGCTTAATTATGACACAAACAACAAGCTCAAGAATAGTGGGAGGCTTTACTCCAAAATTATGTGGTAAGGCTACTTTAGAGATATCACTTCATCATCATCAACATAAGGGCTGCCCAAAACGTTATCATACTTGGACTCACACAATTTGTTTGGAAACATTATAATAATTGAGAGATTTCACTCCAAAACAAGAAATAGAGTCAATTAACGAAAATCATCATTTATACTTAACATTGGGAACTACCCAAAGCTTCATCTTACATGGGTCAATATAACATTCTGTGAAAACATCATCAATAAGTGAAAACATGCTTTTCATCATCTATTCCATCACCATCACATTCTATTAGGAACTTCCCACACATGGGCGTTTTAGATTCAATTGTTTAGAAAATAATTTTTGTAAAAGAAATTAAGTTAGAATTTTCCCAAGCTCAATAAATCATCAATATCAACTCAACTAATCATACCCAAGAGTAGAAATGTAAGATTCATGCAATTGAAGGAAAACCCATACTTGATCATCACAAATAAATGACAATTTCATAGGGAATGGGCATGGGTGTGGAAGAAAGCACCCACTCATAGCCTTACATACCTGGGATTGAAGAATCTTATCTCCTTCTAATTACCCAGCTGAGATTTCCCTTGAAATCTTTGAATTTCTCCTCACTTTCTCCTCTTCAAGCTCTCACCCTTGCATGCATGAAGAAAATGTCCTAGATGGGTTTATCTCAACTTAAAACCCTCTATTACGAGCTCAAAAAGACGTAGTATAGGCCCTTAGAACTTAGGAATTACGGAAAAGCCCTTGCTGAAATCGCTGAAAATAATTGTCAGGGGGTCCCAACGGATGACCTGACGACTCGTTACTAGGGCTCACGATCCGTTGGTTCACCCGTCAGGTAAACTGCCTCATCTCTCAAGAAATTTCCAGTGGCTTGGTAACGGCCCACCTAACGGGTCGGTAGGACTGACGAAAAGTCGTTGGGTGCCATCCGTCAGGTACACTAGATAAGCCTTGCTACTTTCCCTGGGACCAACTAACTACTGACATGACGACTTGTGGTGACTGACCACGAGTCATTACATCCCCCGTGAGGACCTCGAGTCCTTCAACCTCTCAGTATTTCCCCACGAGTCACTTGATGACTCATTTAATCTCTTCACGAGTCGTTGGGTGACCCGTTCTGCAACTGCTGCAACATTTTCCAGTTTTTCTCCTGATTCACATCCAAGTCCGATCCTTGAATTCCCGAGGTATAGCAACATCTCCCCCTTTGGAACATTCATCCTCGAATGTTTAAAAACAAGTAGAAAACCCAAAAATAACAATCACAATATAGATATAGATGCTAATTATTGATTTTCAAGTTGAAAACTGACGAAATGACTACTCCCGAAGAGAACGACATAGCTGGTCAGAGTTCAGACATCACATACATATTTCATGTCATAAAAATAACTTATTCGCATGCATAGAACATGAAAAACTGAATAGAGGTTTAGGGAAAAATTTTGATACCTCAAACTGAAACTGAGTCGGTAGGGAACAAATGGGGGTATTTAGCCATCATATCCGCTTCGTCCTCCCACGTAGCTCCTTCCAACATGTTGATTCCTCTATAAAACCTTAACTGAAGCTACCTATTTCTTCCTTAGCCTCCTAACTTGTCGATCCAAAATTTCAACCGGAATTTCTTCATAACTGAGACTGTCTTTCACACCAATGATGTCTATCGGAACCACCAAGGCTGGATCACCCAAGAACTTTTTCAAAAGAGATACATGGAACACGGGGTGAACTGAGGCCAATTTTGAAGGCAAGTCCAACTCGTACACCACCTTACCAACTCTTCTCACAACCCGGTACGGACCAACATAGCGGGGACTGAGTTTACCTTTCTTGCCGAACCGCATGACTCCCTTCATGGGAGATACCTTTAGAAAAACCCAGTCATCAACATCAAACTGCAAATCCCTTCTTCTCACATCAGCATACGATTTCTGACGACTCTGAGCAGTTTTCAGTCGGTTCCTTATCAACTGAATCTTCACCATCGCCTCATGAACAGTGTCTGGACCTATCATGGATGCCTCACCAACCTCGAACCATCTGATGGGAGATCTACACCTTCACCCATAGAGTGCCTCGAGCGGTTCCATCTGGATACTAGAGTGGTAACTAATATTATAAGCAAACTCGATCAAGGGCAAATGATCATCCCAACTACCTTTTGAAATCCATCACATATGCCCTCAACATATCCTCAAGAGTCTGAATGGTTCGTTCTACTTGGCCGTCCGTCTGAGGGTGAAAACTTGTGCTTAGCTTAACCTAAGTCCCGAGCCCTTTTTGAAACGAACGCCAAAATTGAGAAGTAAACTGGGTACCTCGATCTGAAATAATAGACAAAGGCACTCCATGAAGCTGAACCAATTCCTGAATATACAACTTAGCATAATCGTCTGCTGAATCGGGGGTCTTGACCGGTAGGAAGTGTGCAGCCTTCGTCAACCTGTCCACCACAACCCAAAAGGAGTCGTATTTCCGGCGAGTATGAGGTAGATCTGTAATGAAGTCCATATTGATTTCTTACCACTTCCAAGTGGGGATGGCAATATCCTGAAGTACACCTCCAGGTATTTGATGCTCAGCTTTCATTTGTTGACAGTTTGGACACTTTGCTACGAACTCTGCAATATCCCTTTTCATACCATCCCACCAATAGATCTCTCGTAAATCCCGATACATTTTCGTGGATCCTGGATGAATAGAATATCTAGTACCATGTGCCTCATGCAATATCCGAACTCTCAAATTATCAACACCCGGAACACATAGTCGACCCTGGTATCATAGCACACCATCTCCCCCTTAGGAGAAAACCTCTACTTTCTAATTCCCCACCGCCTCCTTTAGCTTCCTCAATATTGGATCCTCATCTTTCCTGGATTTAACATTGGCTACCAAGGAAGATTCTGACCCGTTATGCACAACAACATCTCCATCGGTCGAATCGATCAGCCTAACTCCCAGCCTTGCAAGCCGGTGAATATCCTTCACCAACTCCTTCTTTCCTTCACCCACATGGGACACATTCTCCATTGAAAGTCTACTGAGTGCATCCACAACCACATTAGCCTTGCCTGGGTGGTAAAGGACACTCATGTAATAATCTTTAAGTAACTCCAACCACCTCCTTTGCCTTAGGTTTAGATTTTTCTATGTGAACACATATTGAAAACTCTTGTGGTCTGTAAACACATCCACGTGGAGCTCATACAAGTAATGCCGCCATATATTCATTGCAAACACCACCGCAACCAATTAAAGATAGTGGGTCAGGTAATTTTTTTCATGCACCTTCAGTTGTCGAGAGGCATAAGCTATCACCCTCCCACACTGCATCAACACACACCCAATTCCAACTTGGGAAGCATCACTATACACCACAAAACCATCGTTACCCTCGGTTAGGGTCAATAATGGTGCTGAAGTAAGTCGAGCCTTCAACTCTTGGAAGCTTTTCTCACAAGCCTCCGACCTCGGGAACTTCACCTTTTTCTGAGTCAACTTAGTCAAAAGCGCTTCAATGGTTGAGAAACCCTCAACAAATCTCCAATAGTAGCCCGCTAAGCCCAAGAAACTCTGAATATCTGAAGGATTCACTGGTCTGGGACAATTCTTCACCGCCTCGATTTTCTGCGAGTCTACTTTTATGCCTTCGCTAGACACCACATGGCCCAAGAATGCCACGGAGTGCAACAAAAACTCACACTTGCTGAACTTTGCATACAATTGGCGGTCCTTTAGGGTCTGGAGCACTACTCTAAAGTGAGCGGCATGCTCCTCCTCACTTCTAGAGTATACCAAAATGTCGTCAATGAACACGATCACGAACATATCCAAATATGGCTTAAACACCCTGTTCATCAGGTCCATGAAAGCTGCAGGAGCATTCATTTGTCCAAAAGACATAACTACAAACTCGTAATTACCATACCGTGTTCTGAATGCCATCTTCGGGATGTCACTCTCCCGAACTCTGAGCTGATGATACCAGATCGGAGGTATATCTTCGAGAAACACTTAGCACCCTTAAGCTGATCGAACAAGTCATCGATTCTGGGTAAGGGATACCTGTTCTGTATAGTGACTTTGTTCAATTATCGATAATCAATGCACATACGAAGGGACCCATCTTTTTTTCCAAAAAAATAATATCGGTGCGCCCCATGGAGACTGGCTCGGTCTAATGAAACCCTTATCTAGAAAATCCTTTAACTGATCCTTCAACTCCATTAGCTCGACTGGAGCCATTCTGTAGGGTGGAATAGATATAGGTTGTGTATCGGGAAGGAGGTCAATATCGAAATCAACCTCCCGTTCGGGAGGAATACCTGGAAAATGATCAGGAAAGACCTCTAGATGCTCACGTACTACTAGAATTGATTGGATGGTTGGGTTTTCGATCTCCATGTCCTTAACCCTAACTAGATAATACATGCAACCCTTAGAAATCTTCTTCCTGGCCTTGAGGTAGGAAACGAAGCAACCTACAGGCACAACTGAACTACTCTTCCATTCTAAGACTGGCTCACCCGAGAATTTGAACTCTATTGACTGGGTCCTACAGTTAATGGAAGCATAACAAGCATACAATCGATCCATGCCGAGAATAACATCGAAATAGGTCATGGATAACTCTATCAGATCTGCTGAGGTGACCTTATGGAGAACCAATACCGAGCAATCTCTATACACCCGTCTAGCTATAATTGAGTCACCTACTGGAGTAGAAACTGAGAAGGATTCTGACAAGACATCAGGACTGACCCTGACGCTATTGGCTACATAAGCTGTCACAAAGGACAAGGTGGCCTCCGGATCTAACAATGCATAAACATCAATATGGAAGACTCGTAACATACCAGTAACCACATCTAGGGAGACCTCCTGCTCCTAACAAGACGCTAACGCATAGAATCTGTTCTGGCGCTGACCGCCAGCTGCACTGGTAGATGCCCTTTGATGTGCTGAGTAAGGGGGTGGGGCTGCTGAACTAGAAGCTGGGCCACGGCCCCTAACCTGATCCTGTCTCCCCGCACAAAAATATCTAAGAATGTGTTCGGGTTGCCCACACCTGAAACACGCACCCGAACCTGCCAAGCACTGGCCTGAATGCCCTCGGCCATATCTGCAACACCTGAATCTGCGGGCCTGCTACTCTGAACCCTCGATCCTGATACTCGTCCTCTCTGATCATGCCTAGGCCGAGATGGCACACTCAAGGCTGATGAAGTTGGGGCGGATGATCTCTGGTGGGACTGCTGACGGTGCCCACCACTGGACCCCTGTTGGGAGAATCTGTGGCCCTCAGTCCTCGCCCTCTTGGCCTCTCTCTCTCGAATGTGTCGCCTCCATCTACTAGGCATACAACATCATCCGAGGGAAATCCATATCTTGATGTAGCATAGCAATCTTGTATTTCTTATCCAAGTAACCTGCTATCCCATGCACGAACCTGCTCACTCACGCCCTCTAGTCATCCACTAACTCAGAAGCGTACTTCGACAGGCGAGCGAACTCAAGGGAATACTCTAGTACTGTCATCCTTCCTTGCTTCAGATTTACGAACTCAGCTTCCTTTATCTCCCTCATCTCCTGAGGGAAGAACCGATCAAGGAATGCAACCTGAATCTCCTCCCAACTTACCGTACCTGCTCTTGCGGCCCTACTATCCTTCCATTTATGGAACAAGATATGCACAACCCCCTTCAACTGGTAGGAGGCCAACTTTGTGCACTCAACACTACTCACCCCCATAACCTGGGTGGTCTTGATGATCTCATCAATGAACTCATGTGAGTCCTCATCTACCTTGGACCCTAGACACTCCGGCGGGTTCATCCTCAAGAAGTCCCTGACTCGAGCCGTCGCTGCATTGCCATTCTGTGGAACATGCGCAACAGCTTACTGAATGACCTAAGCGGTCAAGGTCTGCGAAAGCATCTGGATAGCGGTCCGGAACTCCGCGTGAGCGGCTAGCTCCAGTGCCTGAGGCTCCTAAACTGGTGGGTCTTGTGAATGCCCACGACCCATGCCATCCTCATGGCCTTCACCGTCTCCATTTCTCCTTCCATTCATCCTTCGAGGAGCCATGACTCTGCAATCGTGAATAGCACGAATTAGAGGGATAGAAAGACTCTTCATAGAACGACCTAGATCATGAAAGATGGGAACATTTCCTAAAACATTTTGTAGCCTCTTTTTCATAAGTGTGGAGCGATTCACACCCATGAAAAAGACTCTACTTAACGCGTCTTTCAGACTCCCTACGACACTTCAAGCCTATGGATCTGATACCAAGTTTGTTACGACCCGAGAACGGACACGGATCGTAGACACGGGACAAGGGAACCCGAGAGACCCCAAGTCAACCCATGGAATAAGCATTCACTATCTCATTCAATAAACATGAAGGAAACATAAAT